>CM042015.1:19371303-19666303 GCA_023525715.1 Cichorium intybus | reverse complement strand
ATATATATATATATATATATATATATATATATATATTGAAGTTCGAATTTTATTTTATTTTTTACACATTTTAGATAGAATAAATAGCAAAAATTAGTAGACATTTTTTTTTTTTGAAAATTCTCATTATTTAAGCCTATTTTAATTTTTTTTATTTTTTTATCTCCAAAATGAGTGGCTAGGATTGAGTATCCCCATCTCACAAAATTTGTATGGTCTCATTTGAAGTTATATATATATATATATATATATATATATATATATATATATATATATATATATATATATATATATATATATATATATATATATATATATATATATATATATATATATATATATATATATATATATATATATATATATATATATATATATATATCAATTTCTTTTAGATATTCTTTTACAAATTAGTTTCTTTTATGAATTTGTTTTTCTGTTTTCTTACATATATGTTTTCTAACTTTATAACATAATCGGTTTTCATATGTACACAAAATTTCCGATACATCGGGCAGGTTGCTATTTCTTATTTGAAATAAGAAACAAACTCTCAAGCATGGAAACTAAAAACATAATAAATTTTTTTATTTTTTCCATATTTACCATTGTCACAACCAAATAATGTCCAACGAGATGACATGAGATAAGCACACGATACACTCTATCTAGTGTTGCAAGAAATAAGTTCCGGTAGTTCTTTCGATGGCAGCTGTTTCCTGAAACAAAATTAGGGAATTTTGCCAATTGGCATTAGAGTGATAGATGAACTATTAAACGATTAAGAGAGAAGAATAATATTGATCCCATTGTATCGTAGATGTTAGTAAGATGTTGTGATAGAAAAAAATAAATCTAAAATTTACATTTTTCATTTTTATTTTATGGGTTTAATGCTTATCTTATATCAAATGGATTTTTTTTTTTCGAATGAACACGAAGTTTCCAACCCGTACGATAATGCAAATCATAGTTAGTTTACAAGTCCCAAAGATAAATTGGTAAAAGGAAAAAAGCTAATCGGAAGTTGCTTCTCGACGCTAACTGTATCCAACCCCAATAAACCATCAATGACATTAGACCTGGCAAACGTGTCGAGTCGTGTCGATTTCGTGTCGTGTCAAAACATTAAACGGGTTGAAAGTGCTCGACCCTAACCCAACCCGTTTAATAATCGTGTCGTGTCGTGTCAACCCGTTTATTTTCGTGTCGAGTTTCGGGTTTGAGCCTTAGACTTTGTAAATATATCATGTCACTTTTCGAGTTGAAAAACTAAGTAGGTTGAAAGAATATGAGTTTAGGAAGTGAAAAGAAAAACATTAAAAACTAGTAATAGATGCATTCACACTAAGTTTATAGAGCAACGTTAAAAAATTAGTAGTCTGGGAGATGAATGACGAGGTTGTGAGGAGGAGAGAGGGAGGCCGAGTGAAACTGCGGAGTATGAGTAAGAATGTAGAAAAGTGAAAATGAATTCATGACTTAGGTGGCTAAACGACTTCCACATTATAAAACACGTCAACTAGAAGTTTTTCTTTTAAATATGATATTGGTTTTTGGCCTGTCTAATTTACATAAGAATTAGAAAAACTTGAATATAAATAAACGGGTCATTTTCGAGTTGAAAGTGTCGACCCTGACCTTACCCGTTTAATTATCGTGTCGTGTCGTGTCAACCCGTTTAATTAAACGGGTTGAAATCTCTTACCCAAACCCGTTTATTTCGTGTCGAGTTCGTGTCGGGTTGTCGTGTCGTGTCAGATTTTGCCACCTCTAAATGACATGGTGGCCTAACCGTCTTTTATTTGACTTTTAAATTATCCAAGTGGAATTAAATTGAGAAAAGACGAAATTGAAACAAATTGACTTTTAAAAGAGCAACCGTTAATGCAGTTCCTTTGATTATAGTGGGAAATTCCATAAATGAAGTCAAATCAAAGTCCCCAATATCTTAACTCAAGTAAAAATTCCAAATATTTAGTGAAAAAGATGTATAGATACTCGCATAAAAACATATTGTAAGATTGCAAAAGGGTGTGATAACTACCGAGTTGGTTGATTTGTCTTTTATCGAGTTTAGTCTGACTCGGTTGTTTGATAACCTTAAAATTTACATCTGACTCGGTCCTAAACCCTAAAATTTACCTCTCAGTTTTAGAATGAGTCTGACTGAGTCAGTCAGATACTAACTTAATCAGCTCTTACTCAATCAGTAAGTATCAAACAACCCTATGTCTTGTAAGTTGTCATCTTGTAATGTAGTTTATATCTGGCTTCTTAAGATCGAACTTTGATAGATCTCACAGTCGAAATATAAGAATGATCGGCGATAGAGGAGGACAATAGTGGAGGAAGATTGGCGGTGACACCGCGGACGAGGATGGTTGACATGTTTTGCTCCCACCATTTGACTACGATAAATTTTGGGCCATTATTTTTTCTTCAAAAACAAGTATTGATATATGAAACATTTTCATCTTGGGTAACGGTCTTTGACCTCCAAGAAATTCGCGTCACTCTTTAAAATATTTTGAGCATTCATAAAGAGACCAAAACATAAGGAGCACATTAATAAATTGTCAAAAAATTTATATAATATAGAATAATTATTTATTTTGTGATTCGGTTATTATGGATTACAATATTGCATTATAAATACACTATATCACAAAAATTATTTATATTTTCGTTTTGTGAGATATCGGTCATCAATTTACAAATAAATTCTTCCAATGGTCGAATTATCATTACATTAACAACATGCTAAACAAGCACTACCAAGGTGGAATAGTATTTTTTTTTTTCAGAATGACATATAGATAGACACTAAAATCAAACACCGACTAGCAAGATGCTACGTCGGGAAAGTTACATATTAGAAGCAAATATAATAGAGATACACAAGTCATCTAACAGAAGGGAAGTTTGCTCTATTTTAATCCATAAAAACGAGTTTAATTGATAGGCAAATTTTGGATGGTCCCTTAATGGTTAATGAGTTGGTGTCTTGGTTCAAGAAGAGGAAAAAACAATTGATGATTTTAAAAATTGATTTTGAAAAGGCTTTTGATTCTATTTCTTGGCGTTACTTAGACCAGGTTTTGAGAATGATGAACTTCCCTCCTATTTGGTGTGATTGGATTAGAGCGTGTTTACACTCTGCAAGATCTTCAGTTCTAGTTAATGGGAGTCCCACGAAGGAATTCAGATTGTTTAGAGGGTTGAGACAAGGCGATCCGCTGTCCCCGTTTCTCTTCATCTTAGCTATGGAGGGTTTACATGTTGCTATGGAAGATGCTTGTGCTTTTGGTTTATTCACGGGGATTAAATTGGAAGGTATTAATTATAGGTTGTCTCACCTTTTTTATGCAGATGATGCTCTTTTCATGGGGGAATGGTCTAAAGAAAATGTTGAAAATCTTGTTCATATTCTTAATTGCTTCTACTTGGCTTCCGGCTTAAAGATTAACCTCTTAAAGTCGAATCTCTTTGGTGTGTGTGTGCCTTTTGATGAAGTTGAAGCCCTTGCTCATGTGGTTGGATGTAAAGCGGCAAAGTTCCCTTTTGTGTACTTGGGTCTTCCGGTAGGTGAGGATATGTCTAGAATTAAGGGGTGGGACATTTTAAAAGACAAGTTCAAAAAAAGACTTTCTAAATGGAAAGTCAATGCTCTTTCTATAGGTGGAAGATCTATGCTTTTAAAGACAGTGCTTGGTGCAATGGGTATCTTCTACTTTTCTCTTTTTGTTATGCCGGTGAAAGTAGCCAAATATCTTGAGGCTTTACGTTCTAAATTTTTTTGGGGTGGCACGGATAATAAACGGAAGATTGCTTGGGTTAAGTGGGATTTGGTCATGGCTACGAAAGAGCACGGAGGCTTGGATATTGGAAGTTTGGTTAGTTTTAACATGGCGCTTATTTTAAAATGGAAATGGAGGTTTTTTAATGCAAAAAATCAACTTTGGGCAGAGGTTATTAGATTTTTTTATGGCGCTAATGGTGGGTTTGGAAATTGTCGATCGAGAATGAAGGGTGGTAGCAGCCCATGGACTCGAATTTTGAAAGTTGATTCTAAACTTCATGATACCAAAGTAATTGAGCATAATGTTTTAAGTAGGCACATTGGTGATGGAACTACAACCAACTTTTGGAGCGATCGATGGTTCCAAGGAGAAATATTAAAAGTAAAATTCCCTCTTGTTGCCTCCTTAGAATTAAATCCATTTTGCACAGTAGCGAATAGATGTAATGCAAATGGATGGGATTGGTGTTGGGCTAGAAACGTGCGTAGAGGAGCAGCCCATGTCCAAATGCAAGAGTTTTTGGGCTTTATGGGAAACTCCTATCGTTGTGGGCTGGGTCAAGACCGGTGGACTTGGACTATTGCTGAAGATGGTATTTATACGGTTGCTTGTACTAGAACTTGGATAGATAACAAAATGCTTGCAAACAATTCATTTGAAACTAAATGGTGCAAGTTGGTTCCAACCAAAGTTAATATTTTTGTTTGGAGACTTTTGTTGGGTAGACTTCCTATTCATGTGGAATTGGCTAAAGGAGGAGTGGATATTTCTAATTTAAATTGTCCTATTTGTGATTGGGAAGATGAAACTTTCGCACATCTTTTTGTTCGGTGTGAAGTTGCAAACAAGACTTGGGAGACTCTTTTCCATTGGTTAGATATCCAAGTGGGTAATTTTCGAGATCCTAGTGACCTTCTTCAAAGACTTGATGAGTTACATTTGAATGAGAAAAAGCGTAAAGTGGTAGAGGTGGTTGTTTTCACAACCTTATGGTTCATTTGGAAATTTCGCAATGATGTCCTTCATGATTCGAAGAAGATAAAGAAAAACATGATTGTTGATACAATTCAGGAGTTAGCTTTTCTTTGGATTAGTAGTAGGCAGAAAAAAATGTTTTTTTCTTGGGGTTCTTGGCTCCAAAACCCCTTCCTTGTAATGTAACTCTCTAGCACTTCGCTAGTTTTTTGGTTAATGTTGATAGTTGTTTCCAAAAAAAAAACGAGTTTAATTGAATCTTTTCCAGTTTCCACCACTTTAATCGTTGTGCTTTTCATGTTTCTGAAAAAACAGGAATTTCTTGTCTTCCAAATGAACCAAAAGGAAGCATACACATGCAAACGAAAGCTTCTACATTTTTTTGATTCCCCCAACAGCCTTGAAGGAATTGATGAAACTAGTAACTTAAAGGTGATACAAGCTTCTGAAGCCATACCAATTAAGGAACCTCTTCTATATTTTATATAGGAACGGGATGTGAAAAATAGGTGATCCGGTGTTCCCTCTGAAGTACCACAAAAGTGACTATTTGGATTTGGGATAAAAATACCATGTTGCATCATGTTAGTAGCAATAAGAATGTGGTTCAAGTATAACCTCCAAGCAAAGCAACCCACATTTAATGGAACCAACTAGTTCCAGCCTGTAACATCCTTGAATTTTTGGCTAAGATGTTAGTGTGTGTAATAGAAAGTAAGTTGTTATGGTCGTATAAAACGACGAGTGGATTATTATTTTATGTATGTAAATCTAATGTAATGAGAAATGAAGTCGACAACATCTTGATAATGTGTTTAATAAAGGTTTATGCCTTTGTTTGTTAATGTGAAGGCCAAAAGTTACAAGATATAAAAGTTATCGAAGTATGTTGCCTAAATTGGAAACTTAGAAGCATTACACGACCTTTGCAATTATGGGCTTGATAAAGACGACATGTGTAATCAGGAAATGGGCTTTATGAAAGAACATTACTTAAATAGGTATCCTTGGGTAGTTACACGGCCCGTGTAAAAGTGGCCTTGAAAAACATGATTGTGTAACTTGGCTTGTAGAAAAAAACATGTGATTAAAAGGGTTATAAGGCTTAAGTTGGTCATGTTTTCTCTCAAACCTTCTAAATTGTTCCAAAAGCAAGGGAGGGTAATTTCTAGGATTCTTGAGTACAAATTAGAGGCAAAGAAAGAAATTTCAAGAGGAGATACAAGATTTGAGTTTTATTTACTTAAAATAATGGTAGCTTTTCTTCCTTCACTACTAGAAAAAAGGCCTTTAATGACACACATTGCGTGTCATTAAAGGGTACAGATGACATACAAATGTATGTCAAGGAAGCCCCTGTCATAAATTAAAGATGACATACATTTGTGTGTCATAAATTTACGACATACATTTATGACAAACATTTACGACTCGCAATGTAAGTCATAAATTACGATATATATATATATATATATATATATATATATATATATATATATATATATATATATATATATATATATATATATATATATATATATATATATATATATATATATATATATATATATATATATATATATATTAGATTTAATAATATTAAAATTAAATCACACATTAAAATTTAAGTCTCATAATATAAAATAAAATATTATTAATACAAATTCAATCCATTACAATATCACAATGTCATATACCAAATACACAAGAATAAACATCAAAAATCCACTTCGTGCACCACCAGACCATCCATCACTTGACCATCACCGGTACCGCCCATTGTACAACCCATGAAACCACCGGTACCGCCCCTTGTACCACCCGTGAAACCACTTGTATATGGTAATCCTTCTGGTTTACCCTTTGTCTCTATATAGATTAATCACACACGCATAGAGTTATTAAGTTGATATAATGGGCTTGATAGTGAAAGAGCAAAAGGCAAAGAAAGGATAAATAAATGATATAATGCGTTCAATTAGAGTAGCTAAATCATACTAGAAGCTGTTTTCCTAAGTGCAACTGATTGATAACTCTTCCTTTTGCCTATAGATACAACAACAAAACAAATTCGTCCTATGACATGAACATCTAAAAAATTACCAGTTTAATGCTGCAAATAGTAAGGGTGACCTTTATCTATTTTACCTTTAAAATAGACCGAATTTTGAATAAAAAAGATCTAAAATCGAAACAAACCCTCAATCAAAAACATCGGATCAGGATTCTATGTAAAATATCCAATATTAACATACATACATTTATACATATACATTACATAACGAGCTGCCTCCATCGGTGAGAAAGCCAACCACAATCAGAATAACCATAAGTAGAAAACAAAAAACGAGAAGCAGAAAACAAAAACAAAAACAATAATAATCATACATTAGAACACCCATCGATAACTAGAAAAAAAACCAGAAAAATCATAACCAAAACCTGAAACTGGCCTCCATGATCCATCACTGGAAAAACTTCCACAATCAGAAAACCAAGATTAGAAACCGATAACCAAAAGCCAAATTAGAAATCTGACCACAATCAGACGCAGCTCATAGACCAAACAAAACCAAAATATAAATGATGTTATAGTCATCATGAGTTGGTATCTCTTAACTTTTCCAGACATTTTTGTGGTTGATGTCAAGTTAGGATGTACCAAATACCTAGCTGCTACATCTATTGAGAACTCATAAGCACTAAAAACTTGGTCAATGGGATTCCTAATTAAGTATGGTTACAACTTAAGTTTTCTCTCTGGGAAGTATGCCAACAATCTGCAATTCTGTTTGCTGTTTAAGAACATGAAACTATAGAACTTAGAAACAAATATACAGATTACAACGAAAGGAATCAAGAAATATAAGAGCACATATTAGTTATAAAGCATACCGGGGATCAAACTGTAGTTTATCATAAGATCTTCGGCATTCTATAGAGCTAGAGTATATTTTCTTCAAGAAGATGTAAAGACGAGGTAAAACCATTTGATTGTGATGTCTATACTTCAATCAATGATATATGCGTATGAGTCTCTCGTAAAGTTAAGAAATACCAAAAAAAAATTAGTTCGGACTCCTGTTCTTACAATCTGGAATAAGTTCATGTCGAAGAGCTTACAATCGATTCCAATTAGGTTAACCATAAAACAAATCGCAAGTCCTATTCTCGATTATTACCGAAATAAATTCATGTTGAAGACAATTCAATCGATTACTAACCTAAACTGAATCGCAGTCCTCTTTTCATCGTCGTCGACTCTCGCAGTTGCGGTATGCTGTTGACTTGCTTCGTTCTCGCAGTTGATTGTGATTGGTGTCGATTGAGAAATCAAAACCGACTTCGACTATCGTTGCTACCTTGCTTCATTCTCGTTGACGTTGATGTGAATGTAGAACTCATCGATTGCTACTAAGAACTCGCCAATGACAGTTACCCTATAACATACAGATGGGAAGAAAGGAATGTAGAACTTGAGTCAATGTCGATTATTTTTGTAGAGATTCAAGTGGGAAACCCTAGATATTGGGTTGGGAACGAAGGGAAGAGAAGGAAAAGATTGAATCATGAAGTACGATCGATAAACCGGGGAAATAATTAAAGGAAATAAGAGATGACATACTTCTTTATAAAACGACAGCAAAGTGTCTCCCGTGTATTTTTTTTTTCTTTTGATTATGACATTAAAAGATGACATACATTTTTGTATGTCATAATTATTATAAAAGATGACACATATATACGACATACAATTATGTATGTCATAAATTCTTCAGATTTTAAGAAAGATGACACTTTTTTAATGACATACGTTTTTGTGTGTCATAAAATTAGTGTGTGTCATAGTTTGTATGTCATTAAAAGCTATTTTTCTAGTAGTGCTTGTAGCTTTGGTCTTCTTTAATGGAGGAATTGAAAGAACATGCATAAATCCTAGATTCTCTATGATAGAAACTCTTGAAGAATAATGATGAATTTAGTATGGTGAACATGTTTCTAAGTATAAAACATTAAGTTAAAGCATGTAGATCATGAGATGATGAATTAAGAACTTTGACCCAAACCCTAGTTTGATGATGGTTTAGAGGCTTGAAATAGAACATGTAAGTTGATATATTGGTATACAACACACATGCTATTCGTGGTCATTAACAAGTTTTAAATGGTGAATTATGTTTGAAGTTACTACATGAAAATGGTGTGATATAGATGAAAGCTAAAGGTGAATTACGAGTTGAATTGGACCCTTACTACTAGAAATAATTTCTTATAAGTATGTTATATCACTTAAATAGGGTTGAAGAAAAACTGATTAAAGAACACCAAGTCAAAAACAAATGTAATAGTTAGTTTACACTAATTACCAAAGGTGAGTACAGGCTTTTTCCCAAATGGTGTACATAGCTTAGTAAATGTTTTTGACTATATCAACTCTTTTGAAAAGTAAGTTAGTATTTGAAATGGTTTATGAAAGTTAAAATCACGTGATGATTCATTTATTTAATGCTTTTAGAAGTTGATTATTGTTTCATTAGTATGATAAGCTTATCAATGTTTTTACTATGCAAACTTAGTATCGTACTTTATGCATATCATTACACTTTATAATTGAAATTTGAATATAAATTAGAGATAATACATACATTTGAATATGAAAAGCATAAGAAATAAAAAGAGTAATTAGTTAGGCCATCATGAAGTGGGAAAGGATAAGCAAGACTCTATTAATTTGGTACCCCCGTTGAGAAGTAGATATCTATAAATAGAGGAAACAATGTGAAGATTTGTTCTTCTATTATGGTGATTTCTAGTGTCATGCAAGGTTATATAGTTCATTAAAAATGACCAAGAGGCGGTACATAATTGCAAGTTTAAACGAATAGGACAGTAAGAGGCGTGATGGGCCCATTCTTTTGCATCAAATATGATCATGCATTGCATTGCATCGTGAATGACTTATGATTATAGTAAAAGATTTTTATCAAATGCTTTGATAATGTATTGCGTTCAAACCCATGTAGTTCATGAGACAATTTTTATCATACATAATTTGTTTAATGTCAAGTATCATAAGTTAAGGGAGGAGATGTTACAAGATGTTAGTTTCTGGAAGTTGACTTTTTGAAGATAAATGATTGGCATAGTTCCTTTTGTGTAAAGTTACTACTTCACTATGGTTTAATTTTGATAGTAAATTGTAACACCCAGTTTTGGTTGTATTTTGAAAAAAAAACATGAATTTGTTTTTGTGGGATCATATTTTGAAAAATTATAACTTTATGTCATAAAAAATTTAAAACCATAGTATTTGAAAATACAAAACATGGTTGTTACACAAAAAAAAAATAAGAAAAGTTCAACTTTGAATGCACATCAAGAAATGCGCTGCATATAGATATGACAGGAAACACAATCGATAAGTCCTCAACCCAACTCCAAAAGTCACTAGAATAGGAGAATGATAAGCTATTGAAAGGTTGTTCTAGGGGCTTTCCAATTCAATAGATTCCTTTTTCTATCTCAACTTCTTAGGCCAAGTCCAATTTAGACCAACGATGAGCCATAAATCACCTTGACCTTGTTAGAAAACAAGACAATTCTTAGATATCTAAACAACATACAATTTCATATATTCATTTTTTAATACCACGTTCCCGATCCATCTATCCTTCAACACATAAGTCCTATCATCAAACTTCACATTTTGGAAAATAAATCTGAGAGCGAGATTCTAGTTTCAAAGAACGCCTTTTAAACCGGTGAAAATCAAGCCATATACCTTTTAATATTTATTTGCTAGAGAATAACCATCAAGCCTATAATTTTATCAGTTGAAAGTAATCACCCATACATTTACTTTAACCGTCATTGTTTGCCATGAAATTATTCTTCCTATTCTCCGAGCAAGTCTTTTCATATCCCAAAGAAGCCTGATCTCTTATTATCAAAGACAAAGGCATGATATATGTAGAAAGAATTGAAACAAAACCTTCATCTTCTTCATCAATGTACTTGTCCAGGGTTCGATTCCCACAGGTTTCAATCAGGGATGGTCACTGGTCTCCCCAATGGGGATGCTTTAAAAGGGAGCACGAACACTACCGGGGGGTTCAGTGCACCCCGGAGGTTGGCTCAGCTGGGTCATCCAAAGGATGGGTTAGTTGGGTTCCTCCGTTACCAAAAAAAAAGTACTTGTCCTTGTCATGTGAATCAAAATCCCCTTTCGATTCTAATTCATAGAATAACGGTCCTCAATCCACATTATCTTCAATAAGTCTAACAAAGAATTCATTTTTTCACCTGAAAACTTTAATGGATTTTATAAACGTACCTTTATTCTTTACTAACAAGTAGGTTCTACCAACGGAAATACTAGCATCTTGTTGAACATAATCGAAATAAATACGAACACAACTGATTTTTTTACAATAATGCAAAAACATAGGATCCCATGAGTGCATTAGTATTCTCTCTATCTTTACCCTTACTACTATATGTTTTTTAGTAAATGAATTATCCTATCTCCTTAACCAGCAAAAACCAATTATGCGAACAATCTTCATGATCTTTTAAAATGTTACACGCAACTATATAACTTTTAAATCAATAAGAACATTATATCTACCTACGTTTTATGGATCTCTCAAATTTATTTCACCTAAAACTTTGAATCGGATTTTCAATATCACACACACAAATAGGAGTGTCCATTTGAATGGATTGAATCGATCCGACCCGATCCGATTCGATCCAATGAATCCAATTTGATTTCGGTCTTAATTTGTGAATCGGATAGTCCAAACTAAAATTATAATCAGATCTGATCCAACCAAATTGATGTGTGTGTGTGTGTGTGTGTCTATATATATATATATATATATATATATATATATATATATATATATATATATATATATATATATATATATATATATATATATATATATATATATATATATATATATATATATATATATATATATATATATATATGTGTGTGTGTGTGTGTGTGTGTATGTGTGTGTACATGTACACACACATAGGAGAAGATTAAAACGATAATGAAAAAAAGGTTGAGAATACGATAATCCTTGTGAGCCAGACATTTACCCACTTATTTCTTTTAAATAAAAATCCTAGAAATATTATATAGTAATTAAATTAAAATGGAAAAATAAGAAATTAAGGTTATTAATTACACAACCTCCGCCAACCACCCCTCCCCCTCCAAACCCCCTACCTCTATCCCACACCTACCACCACCACCACCACCACCACTCTACCCCACCCTACCTATACCTATTCCACCCCACCTGAAATGCATCCCACCCTACTCACACCACCACGCCACCCAACACCCGAACCCTACCCTATAACATGGTATATTCACATTTGAATATTACATGATATATTCACAATTGAATATTACATGGCAAATTCACATGTGAATTTGCTTTTATATATTATTCATATATGAATTTTATATATGTATTAGGTTCATATTATATACTCACAAGTGAATAAAACTTTTATATGTTATATAGAATAATCACTTGTAGATATTATATTGTATATACACATATGAATATTATTCTAATGTTATGTCATGATAATAACGATTTATTTGCATGTGGATACTACATGGTATATTCAAATATGAATATTACATGACATATTTACTTATGAATACTATATGATATAATTACAAATGAATATTACGTGATATATTAAAATGTGATAAATAATATCATATGTTGATAAGGTGGTGTGGGTTGGGGTGGGAGTGGGGTAAGGTGGGTAAGGATGGATGGGCTAGGGTGGGGCTGGGGTAGGTGCCTTTATGTCAAGTATATATAGATGCGTGGGATGGGTAGAGGGTGAGGTAGGTTGTGGTAAAAAGGGTAGGATTAGGTGAGTGGGGTCGGCTATGTAGGGTGGGGGTGGGGTAGGGTAAGGGTTGGTGGATGATTGGGGTGGACTGGTAGGTGGGTATGGGGGTGGGTTAAGGTTAAGTTGAGTGGGTTGGGATGGGGCTGGGTAGGGCGGGTTTCAGGTGGGGATGGGTAGGTGGGTGGGGTAGGTGGGTTCTGAATGGCATAAGGCACGAGGTGGTAGGTGAGGTGGGGTAGGTGTAGGGTGGTGGGATGGGATAGGTGAGGGTAGGTAAAGGTCGAGTGGGGGTAGGTGAAGGTGGGATAAGGGTGGGAGCGTGGTTGTAGTGGGTGGTGGGGCTGGGGTTGGTAGTGGTGGCGGGGCTGAGGGTTGGTGTAGGGGTGAGTGGGAGTTGGGGTGGGGGTTGGTTAGGTGTGGTGATGGTGGTAATGGTCGTGGCAGGGTTGGATGAGATATGTAGGTAATGATGCTTTTATTTAGAAATTAAAAAAAATCTTTTTTTTGCATATGCATAAGACTGAAAATATATGCATAGTTCAATGCATATGCAAAAAAATGATTTTTTTTTGAATTTTTTTAAATCTTTAAATAAGAGCCTTTATGATATTTATAAATGTTTGTTTTTGAAAAAAAAAACTTATACGCATATATGTATAGATGTTTCAATATACATATAAATATAAATATAAATATAAATATAAATATAAATATAAAAAATTAAATTTTTTTGAACTTTTTTTTATAAGCCTTAATCGTATATGTATAAAAATTTGGCTACAACTTTTTTTGAAAAATATTGTAGAAAAAAAAGTTCATAGGTTCTCTCTATAATTTGACATTATATATATACATATATATACATATATATATATATATATATATATATATATATATATATATATATATATATATATATATATATATATATATATATATATATATATATATATATATATATATATATATATATATATATATATATATATATATATATATATATATATGGACTAGTTCAAATTAGAACTTTAAAAAGTGAGAGAACGTTAAAACCCATTTTATTAAATTTTTTTTCTACACAATATTTTTTTTAAAATATACATACAAACAATTTTCATTTGGTGCGATTTAGAGAATAAAAAAAATCATTTTTATTGCATATGCATAAGACTATGCATATGCATAGGACTATGCATATGCATAGTATATGCATAGTCCTATACATATGAAAAAAATGATTTTTTTTTTAATTTTTTAAATCGCAGCTTTTGTGATATTTATAAATCTTTTGTTTTGAAGAAAGCCTACATGCATATATACATAGGCATGTGAATTTTGAATATATATATATATATATATATATATATATATATATATATATATATATATATATATATATATATATATATATATATATATATATATATATATATATATATATATATATATATATATATATATATATATATATATATATATATATATATATATATATATATATATATATATATATATATATATATATATATATATATATATATATATATATATATTGCAAGTTAAGGATGAATCTACTACATGAGGTCGTAATATACTACAGGCTACGCTTGGTACATTAGCTATTCTACAGTTCTTCATAGTCTTTGCCTTCTCCGAGGAACTGCACAGAGACTAGCCCTACTAACGCAGTAGCAAACCTTGGTGCAAAGCACAAGCCCACCCCGTAATGACTCCCTGCATGGCAACTGACTGGGGGGAAACCAGCCCCGGGTACACACTTTGCATGGCTAGCATAGAGGCTACAATGGGGCATTAATATCTTTAGCACCCATTGTACATAGCAAGGTTCGAACCCGCAACCTCGCCTATGCGAGGCACGTGCCTTATCCGCCACGACCACCATGTTGTGTGTTATATATATATATATATATATATATATATATATATATATATATATATATATATATATATATATATATATATATATATATATATATATATATATATATATATATATATATATATATATAAAGGGACAAGTTTAAATGATAATCGTAAAAAGTGAAAGAACCTAATAACCCACTTTATTAACTGTTTTTCTACACAATATTTTTCAAAATAGTATACATACCAAAAATTTTCATTTGGTACGATTTAGAGAATCAAACAAAATTTAAAAAAAAAATCATTTTTTTCCATATACATAGGACTACGCATTTGCATAGTATATGCATGGTCCTATACACATGAAAAAAATGATTTTTTAAATTTTCTATATCGTAGCTTTTATGGTATTTACAAATGTTTTGTTTTGAATAATTCCTATATGCCTATTATATGCATATATACATAGGCATGTAAATATTTATATGTTTATGCATATAAATATAAAAAAAATTAATTTTTTTGAGTTTTTTTTATTCTCCAAATCGCACCACATGAAATTTTGATTATATATATATATATATATATATATATATATATATATATATATATAATATATATATATATATATATATATATATATATATATATATATATATTGTAACACCCCCTTTTTTATATATATATTTTTTGAAAAACATAATAACGCCAAAAGCGTATAAACATTATTCCATCATGTTTTAAAACATTATGTGACAAAATGTCAACTTTTAAAAACTTTTCTCATGACATATGGTCATGTCTTAAAAATTTGGTTCCAACCAAAACAATTAAGTTGTACAAATTTTTGAACAACTACGGGGGTTACAACTTCATATCAAACTAAACCATAGAAAGCAAGTTAGGATACAAACCAGGATATTAGCCAATGCTCGCTCCATCTAAAATCGCAATCACCTCGGGTCATCTACTTGCTTCTATGTCTCGTGTCTAAAACTTGGGATACATGACATAAAATAAAATACGTAAGACGAAACGTCTCGTGAGCTACATGGGTTTTAGACTCATAGTAAATTTTGAATCTTAAACAATATATTCAGGTCGATACGAATCATACAAAATAGATGCACATGCAATGCATGATTCTCACATTAATGCAAGCTAACGGGCTTCCTACCCGCATCATAGGGTCTAAAAAGACCGTGTCATTATTTATGACAATAGCTTACGGTTATTCACCGCATCATAGTGTCTAAAAAGACCAAATCACGTTTTTCGTGATTATTAAGCTTACCAAAACAGGAGAACGAATCGCCCCATTTTGGCATCATAGGAGACTTCTACTTCGCGACAGGAGGTACCATCCCAGTAGAGTCTTATTGTCCCGTTACGGGGACGTGTCCGGACCTTACTCGACTCATATGCATTCACACTCCGTGCATGCTCAAAATACTGCTTTTCTTTTGTACAAAATAATAGTACAATGCCATGAGATGCATGTGTGATAATATAAACATTAACAAATTAAATCTTTCATAAACTTATATAAGGATCAAATCATTTAGTACATATAATCATTATTCTTTTGAAACAGATTGATAACACTAGTACATAGTAGACTGACTACCAAAATATTCTTTCACAGGCATAGTAGGCTTGAAGCCAAAACAATCTTTCGGTAACAGAGTAGGCTAAATGCCAAAATATTCTTTCAAATCATCATATAAAACTTTTATTATCATAACATACATAGAAAGATTTGCATATCATTTGATATTCATAAGTCATATAAAAGCTTTGTTAACAATTTTGCCATGTACCCCATAGTGGGTAAAAGCCACATGTACTCACCTCGGTAGCTAGGTATGTCTAGCTACAAAGATCCACTAGCTCTTGACTCTACTTGCTTCCAAATATCCTTCAACCTCTATTGATTTAATAAGAGGTTAGTACATACTATTCAACTAAACACATAATGTTACCAAATCATACATGAACTCTTTCTAATTATCATTTAATTTCATCCCAACCTTTAAGTATGATTCATAAGACATAATACTCATATTGGACACTTTTACCCCTTTTTGTCCCAATTTGGCAAATTATGTATTTCTTGGGTTTAACACGTAATTTAAATAATTTTATAAGTCTAACATACTTATAAAACACTACTAATTGCTTAGATATCAAAACATCTCTTGTTTTACTCATTTATGTCATTTTGACAATTCTAAACCAATAAAGTTTCTATAAATGGAAACCGTTGAAAAAACATATTATTTTCCATTCATATCTTTCAATTGCATTATTAACACTTCTAATTACTCATAATACATCTCTATATGCTAGGAATGATTTTCCTTCAATTCTTTGAACATTATATTAACATATACATTCATAGTCCCAAGTGGGACAGAATCTGCCGAAACAGGATACCTTGTATGAAAAATGGCATAACTCACTCTAGGAGAATCGAAACGACTCACCGCTTTTTGATTTAGAAACTAGACATCTGTAGGTTTCTTTTCATGTATGGCATACAATTTTTGGCCTTGGAGATTTGTGCAGTTTTACAGTTTAAGTTGACGTAAAAATTCTGCCAGGATACTTTCTTACTTTCATTATTATGAAATTATGATTTCATATACTTCTTATCCTTTTTCATGCATACAATTAAGGTCATTCCAATTCACTTTTATGTTCTTTTACATACTATTTCTACTTATATTAGATTTGTCCCATCAAGGTTGGAATCCATGATTCCATTCCAATTACTTTACCATTTCCAAAATTCCATAAACATCAAATACATAACTAAACCTCATGTCAATAACCAACTTTAAAGTACCCAAAAGTCATTCAACATCCCGAATTTTTAATCATAACGTTGATGTTTAATCATCATATAAAAATCCATCTTGAACTTAGTTCAATCTTTACAAAAAAAATGTTATTCTTGGAGTTTTCTTGAACTTATTCACAATATATGATCACACTCTACACCCTAGAATCAATTTATATCAAAAACCAATTTACAATTCCACCTTATGGTAAACTTTGACCAAATCAGAAAAGTCAAGGAAACTATTCATCATCTTCAACCTTAGCATAACCAATTTCATAAATTCTTGAGTGTCTAGCAACATAATAAACCTTAATGGATAGATAATCCATCATATATTACAGAAATCTCAATAATTTCGCTACTCTTGTAACAAATCAAACATGCATTCATGAATTCCCCCAAATTTCAGAAGTTTTGACTTAGGGTTTAAAGATTACCTTCAATTTCTGTCCCAAGTTAAATCTTTGGAGATGTGTGGATTGTCCCAAGCTTTCTTTGTACTTGTAAACTTTGCTAAATCCATTCATCTAGGCACATATGCAAAGAGAACACAACATGCATTTAGAAATCTCAAGAAATTTCAACATTGGAGTTAGGTTTCTGACTTTACCTCTTGAATCTGTCCCAATCAGAAGAAATCAAAAGTTAAAAGCTAACTAAACTTGAAATCGGCCCAAGAGATTCAACCCCGGTCAACGCCGCCGCCACAGGAGTCTCCGGCGACCCAAAATCGCCATCTCCGGCGTCTGGTTTGCTTAGAACGACAACAGCAACAGCGGGTTGCTGCAACTCCCTCACGATCCCTCTCTTTCTCGATCTGATACAAATCGCAACCCACAGAGATCACAATCAAACCTGATCTCACTTCTATTCCTCTCGATTCCTCTTGACTCGTTTTGTGTACGTGTGTTTGCGTTTTTTCTGATTTTTACAAACACTCCCAGCAATCCCAAATTTGTCTCCTGTTTTTGAATAGGCGTACACAGGAAAAAGGGAGGATAAAAGGCTGGTTTTGACCAGTCAACAAACATTTTCCAAAAATGTCCTTCCTTCCATGACTTAGATAATTTTTCTACACATATTCATAATATTTTCCCAATCATTGCTCAGTTATAACTTCGACATATGATACCCGATTTTTGCAAGCTTTATATCGTTGGAAAGACGGGAATGAGCTTTACAACTTTATTCTACTGACTAAAGTCTGAATCTATATATATTTTACGATACTGACCCCCCAAACATGACCCTTTGGTCGTTTTTGTCACTTTTTAACCATATTTGTACCTTCATAACTTCTTCATTATTACTCCGAATGACTCGAATCTTTTTCCTATATTTTTATTGCATCAAAATCTACCAAAGTCTTATGGATGACTTTTTCCCAAATCCTTATAGACTTTTAGATATTAATTTTTAAAGTTTAACGAATATTTTCTTCAGTTTTAGTCTCCAAGTTTCCCATTTTGCCCTCGGGCTTTCAAGACATGTTTCCAGTTAAAGTAACACTTCATTATGACAACATAAAATGTCTTAAAACCTAAATTCCCATGTTTTTTACCTCCTTTGACCTTTTTGCCCTTATTCCAGACTTAAGACTAAGACGAGTCCTCTTAGTCTAAATTTTACTTGTTTTTATAAGACTAAGATGAGTCTTTTTAGTCTAAAAATTTCCAGCTTTTCTCTTTATTTATTTATTTTTTTCGACTTTGCAGGGGCATAACTTCTTCGTACGAAATCCAAAACTTGCAAACTTTATACCTCTACTATACTTATATTTATCTATTACTTACATAAAATTTTAGTTGTCACATATATATTGTATAGAAAAAAAAGTTTCTAAGTTCTCTCGTTTATTTAGGTTCTTTTTATAAATCGACCATATATATATATATATATATATATATATATATATATATATATATATATATATATATATATATATATATATATATATATATATATATATATATATATATATACGCTAAATGTTTAATAGTAGTAATTAACACAATTAGTATGATTAATATGTGACTGGTAAGTTTTTATTAAAATATATAAGTAAATGGCTTAAACAGGTTGAATGCACATAATAATGACGAATTTTGGACCATTTTCTCATTTCTACAATCTCACTAATTTATAGAAAATGACATGCTTCAGTTTTCTTCCTTTTTAAAAGAATATGTTTTCGTTATTTTACAAAGATTACAACGTGTATCCATTAATAATACTGAAAAAAGAACATTCCTCATAATAAATAAATGTAAAAAATGATAGTATTGTGGTATAAGTCAAGTAGAAGAAGGATTAAGAAATGGCATTAATGGTTGGTAAGTTGGTCAAAAAGGGTATGCCACATAACCCTTAGGATACAAGTATTAGGCTCCAAAACTCAAAAGCGTCTCCCACCATCAAACAAAATGGGAGACAATGGCTTTGATAGGGTCTGGTGTTGTCTCATGTTTGGGATTTGGGGCATGACAAGTGTGACACTCAAGTTTTGATCAATGATGTTAAGGCAACACTGTTATTTATTGTTGTTTTTTTAGATCAGCTATGTATACTGGTTTTTTAATCCATAGGATTTATGTGAAATAATTTTCATATGTCGGATCACATTACCTCGATTATAATTACTGACATTATTCTTGTGGTATCTTATTTTCACATCGATATTGGATTAATAATGTTAGTTATTTATAAATCTTAAAGAAAAACTTACACTACTAGTAAAAGGTTCTTAATATGGATATTTCCGAGGAAAACAATTCAACCGAATTTCCTACATATTTCCGAGAGAATGAGTAGAAAATGTCATGTTATAAGTCTTAGGCTTCTAGTTTTAACAACTTATCATGGTTTTTAATTGTATCCGAGAATCATGATCCTGCTATTATAAACTTAAAACGTCAAAAATAGTATCACAAATATTTTCGTATGTCATTAGTGATGGTCAATTTTTTGTAATTAAGTTATGCAATATCACAACCAAAAGATGTCAAAGTGTGTTACTACCACATAAAAAAAAACCCCCCTATAAGAAAAAAAAAGTTTAGGATAATGATATGTCTACCTTTTTTTTTTTTAATGTTAATCTATCTCTAGATGTCTGGACTCTTCTAACATTCGTAAGTCTCTTTATGTAGCAAAATGAGATTAAGAGATGACGTGTTCAAATCAGCATGTTGCTATTTCTAACATGTTAGTAAAAATATTAAACCATAAGCAAATTTGAGTTGGTTTAGAGAAAGTCGTTGCATGTGTTGATGGTCTATACAAAACAAATATCTAATAAACTTATATGATATATCTTTTTAATTAATACTATTGTTTATCTAGATATATTTTATAAGTGTTAAAAACTTATGCAATTTTGTAATACACGTCCAATGTTTACAAACTGAAAGCACAAAATATATCTGAATTGATGATCTTTATAACATAATCAGTCAAAGGTAAAATGTAAACAAAATAGCTAGTATTAGATGCTGAAATAGTCATTAATGGCGATAAATATTTTTTCATATGTGGATAAGAAAAGCATATGCACTGAAATGGTTGGATTACATTCCCACTCAAGTAGTTAAAAAGGAAAAGTTAGGGAACATAGAAATATATAATAATTATAGTAAGGCATTTTTTAAACATTCAAAGGTACTTTGTGACACTAATCATTTACAAGTGTTCCAAATTGTATGGTTCGTCTGCTCATCACTCAATGACTTGGTCAATACTCTAAGGACTAGTAGCCTTAAAGTTAAAGTCCACATGGTCCATAAGATCATGGCTACCATTCTCTTAGAATTTAACATCTTTATTCTCTCAAATACATAAATAGCAATCATATATTTCATGCTTAAAGTAAAAAATTAAATCATAGTCGACTGACGCAAAATGACATAATACCATTTTCCATGAATTTAGTTGTTGTATAAAGTTCAAATACAATCTTATAAATTTTATAAAAATTAATAAACTATTAGTTATCAATTAGAGATTAGACTCCATTGTCCTTTCTCATTATATTATAGGGATATATACATATGCATATAACATGTATCTAATGAAAGAAACATTCCTAAAGCTAATATAAGTATATAATCTAATCTGAATCTAATACTAATATTGCCTAATACAACCCTTCAGTTGGAGCAGAAATAGTATGAATGTTTATCGGAGCAGGAGTAGGATGAATGCTCAGAGTTTTTCTAACATCTTTTAAATAGAATTAACCTTTGATGGAGACATTAGGGGTTTGGTGTCTACAAGGTACATGTAAGATGTGTATTTGGCCCTTGATTACTTGTTCACGACCAAAATGTCCGTCAATCTCAATATACTCTTTGCGTTGATGATGTACCAGATTAACATAGAGATAGATCATGTTGAAATTGTCATGATAAACTAATGTCGTCTAAGTAATCGGCAACTGGCAGAGACAGTTTCAGGACTAAGAGTTTTGAATCCAATAGTAATCGTCTTAGTTAATGATGTGATTATTATCTCTTTAAAAATACTACCCAAAATATTATTTTAAATAAGGATAAGATCCATGTGTCACTTCAAGTTACAAAGGGGTTTATTGTAATCACAATAATAAGTTATTTAGGTAGGTAACTAGTTTACCAATTTCAATCTCTATGAAACTCTTAGATTCTTATAGGATTTAATGATATTCACCGTGTCATTTGGTATGTTTAATCCATTGGATGGTTATATTTACTTGTGATAGGTTTTCCATGGATCAGAAGTCAAGATATTAAATCAGCCATAAATGAACATGTGATATTTGTCTTAAGACTGTCGGGTTTGGCGAACATCACATCACTGTCTCTAAAGCCTAACCGACATGTTTGCATTTTGAAATTCTCATGTCGAAGTACGATTAGTGTAAGTGTGTGTTTCAATATGGATAGTGTGGGATTTACATTTAAAAAAAGGTTTTTGCTTCTCTTAATTAAAACATATGAAATTTTAGTTTTAGCAAAAGAATATTTTAAACCACTTTAAAATTCATTTATAAACAATTTTGTAATTTCCAAATATCATTTGTTAATTCTTAAACAAATTGTTTTGTTTATTTAATTCAATTTTTTAGCAATAAATATGTAGATAAAGCGTAAAATAACAAGCATAACCACAAATGCAAATTAACAGTAACAATTGCCTCATCATATGCATTTTTCGGTGAGTTAACAACCGAAAAAACATGGTCATTCTAAGGACAAGACAACCACAATGTAATGTGTCGGCTTCGTGAAATGTCATCTTCATTGATATGCTTGAATGGATGCCTACCAAGACTTTAATATCCATGACTTCTGTTTGGCTGCCTTCGGTATTTAGTAATTACAATTAAATTTTCCAATACAATTTTCTATCAATTTCTAATATATTTACATATTACAAATGAAATTTTCATTACATAGGAAAAATTAAATGATATGTAGGTATCGCAAAGTAAATATTACATAACGCAAAACATCACAAACATAGGTCTAGTAGAAGCAATATGTTACTAGATCCATACAATAATAAAACATCATTTTAGACAAAGTGTTTGCATCAAAATCCAAATAGCACTTTATGAAGTGTTGCATTAGACTTGTGCAATTTTATGAAATGGTTGAACCATGTTTATAGAAATGTTGCATCAGACCATGCTGTTCATCAGATCAGTACAACCTTCTGGAAAAGGTTGCAACAAGTCTGTCAGAAAGATTGCATTTGCTGCAGTTTTTCTTTTTATGCAATATTTTGATTGATATTTTTTAACACACAATGAAGAAAATCAATCCTTATTTATATGTTACAATGCCATCAAAATAAATTTTGATGACATAAACATATAAGAATAGTATATAATTTTACTAGTATGGTTTTCATGCTAAAACCATAATAATAAATTTATTAGTGTGTCAAAATAATAAGGAAACATCAAACTAATTGAATAAAAATGATCTTGATACTTTTATTTTAAATCCTTAAGAAATATCGATGTGTATATAACATATACACAATTTCCCATTTGTTTGTACAAGATCATACCTCATCAAATTTCATCAAAATCGATTTCTTGGTGTGCAAGTAAACATAAACACAAGACTTTGATTCTACGGTGTAGGATCATCATGCTTATTCTAATTTATAAGATACTATTTCTACTAGATTTGGTAATTTTGAGTGATATAGAAAAGAAATATCTTAAGTGATGTCAAAGTTGATCGACAGAGGGTTGAGAGGAATAGAAGGTGTCGATTTGAGGTGATTTATAAGGTATAGTTATATTATGGGAAAAACTCATAAAGATTCTTGAAATGAACAGGAAGGTTGGAGGTGATTTTAGAAGGGTATCGATTTACAAGATGATCGATGAAGGTAAAGTTGATTGATGAATGGTGATTGTTGATCGACGATGTTAATAAAGATAGAAACAAAGAGGTTTTCAGTTGTGATAGGTTTAGAGTGAGAGAAGGTTGGAGGTGATGTTAGAAGGGTGTCGATTTTCAGTTGTGATAGGTTTGTGAAAGTTACTCAAAATGTTTAACAGCACGAGTAACATCATCAAAGAAGGTTATATGCTTTTTCAAATTCAAAATAGATGGAACGCTAAGAAGCAAGCCAAATTATAATAAACAAAAGTTATAAAAAAACCAAGAAACTGGAAGAACCCAAGTTGTAGGTAATGTTATATAAACTATTACACATAACGTATTAGTTTAAAAAAAACCTCACATTTAATAAATGTTATACAAAATCTTTTAGTTCAAAAAAAAAAATGAAAAGGCTAATGAATTAACCTCACATAATGTTAAAAACTAAAATATTAATAAAACGTGAGGTTTTTCTTTTTTGGAAAAAACATGTATTACTTTGAATTACCTACAAACTAGTTAAATGAGATAAAACAGAAGGTGGATAAAATATGAAGGTTTTCACTAAAAAATTAGGATTAAACAAAAAAGAACTCAATTTTTGCATTAACATTTTAAGGCTGTGCGGAGTGGAGCGAAAAATACCGGAGGATAAGCTTGTGGTCTTCTCTCCCTTGAGTTTGGCAAGGCTCAGCGGCAAAGGTCCAGCAGCATAAGCTTGTGGTCTTCTCTCCCTTCTCGTTTGTGGGGTTCCATGTGAAGAAGACCGTTGACAACGGTCAATTTTTAAAAAAAATTACTTTTTTTTTTCAAAATTACTCTATTTACTCTATATATAATACATACATTTGAATACATATTTACACACATTTGCACACATATTGAGCTGTATTTTTTTTTAGAATATGGCTTCAAACAATCCCTCCAACAACCCTTCAAACAATCCTCAAAATAACCCAAATATATTTGTGTACGATCCGTCTTCTCCGTCACCATATCGGCCACAGTTCGAAGCTCCGATTTATTCGCCTAACCCGATGTTGAGCGGTGCATCATTTTATCCGTAATTCGGGATAATGCCACAATAACTTTTCCAACAAACCTTTAATCCGTTTCAACAATCGTCACCTTCGAACTTCCATTTCCAACAAACCCAAAGCCCACCCGAGCAAGCACCTATCCAAACCGAGGATCCACCTATCCAAACCGAGTAAGAGGTGGAAAATTCGGACTCGTCATCCGAACCCGAGGAGCCTCCACAAAGAAGAGGACGGGCCCCAAGTACCAAGTGGACGGTTCAAGAGGAAACAGAGTTAGCTCGGGCATGGCTTGATGTGTCCGAGGATCCAAAAACGGGAAAAAACCAAACGCGAGATAGGTTTTGGATACGCCTCACGAGACGGTTTCGCAAAGGAATGAAGAAAGGCAAGTCATACCGAAACAAGGATCAATGCAACACCAAGTGGAACAATATAAACAAATGCATTATGAGTTTCAACGATATTTATACCAACTTGGTTAATCAATAGAAAAGTGGTGAAAGTGAAGCAAGTCTTTTGGAGAAAGCGCACTATTTATACCAACTTGGTTATTCAATGTAATTTTTCTTTTTAATTTAATGAAATGTTATTTGGTGTGTTTTATTTTTATTTAAAATATGTTATGTTTTATTTTTATTTAAAATATGAATTTTTAAATTAAAAAAAAAACAATGTTGCCAACGACCCACCCCTTGACTGCAACAACAATCCGGATGTTGCCAACAAAAATGACGTGGCGCCTACGTGGGGGAGTTGACTCCCAAATGTTGGAGGCACCACTCCTTATAGCCTAAGAAGACATGTTGTAAAATCGAATATGTAGCTGGTGTGGTTTTAATATGACGGTGCAATCAAGCTTAAAAAACCTGATTGATTATATCATCTCTCATGCGAAAACGAAAAAAGAAAAAAAGTTTTACTCAGCCTTAATACACGCTACTTGTTGGGCTATCAAAGCTAGAAATGAAGGAAATTTTAGAAAAAAGAAGCAAAACCCAATGGTTATCGTGGACGTGATTCAGTCATTTCTATTTAATTGGGTGAAGTTTAGGGGTAAGGTTCATGCTCTGGACTGGTTCTCTTGGTGCGTCCACCCATTAAGCTCTGGTTCTCTCTCTTAGCTCTAGTGAGGTTTTAGGGGTGAGTTGAGTGTGTTTTGGTTTGCAGTGAGGTTTTAATTGTTGGAGAGTAGAGTGGTTGATTTAGGTTAGGGATGTCCACGGTTTTCACAAAAGGTGGGTTGGGCTTTGGGTGTTTTAATGTTTTGGTGGTTGTGCTCTCGCAACAGGCTTGGCGTGCGTCTCTTCTTTACTTGGGTAGTCCGTTAATAGGTTTCCATGTTGCGCTGAAGCCTTTCGTTTCGTGTTTTCTTTAGTGTTTCCTCGGGTGTTGGGGTGGGGGTGGGGGCGTGTGTATTTGGTGTGGTGTGTGTTTTTTCTCTCTTTTCTTCTTCTTTTATGTAGTCTTCTTCAACACAGGTTTATTGGTTTGGCTGGAGGTTTGGTAGAGCCTCCTTATGCGTCTATTGGTTTATGTTGGTTCCGATGTATCCTTGGGGTCGAGATTTTGAGCAATAAAATTTTTAAAGTTCCTCTGTGGCTGCTGCTTTTGGGCTTTAGCTCCTTGGAGTTTATTTGCGGTTATCTGAGTTTGCATTGGTTGTTAATTTGGTTTTGGCGACAGTTTCAGTTTGAGGCTTCCCCACATGCTTTGGTCGTTGGTTTTTTGGTGCTTTTCAGATCTTTGAGGTTAGTCATGGGCGGTTTTCAAGTTGGATCTGCTACTGTGTTCTTTTGGTTTGTTTTGGTGTTGCTGGTTGGCGTTCTCTGCTGGCTTTTGGGGCTTCCTTTTCGGTTGGGCAAAATTGCCCTGGGTGTGTTTGCAAGTATATTCCTGGTGCTCATTTTTGTTGTCTAGTTTTGGAGTTGCTGCTGTTTTGGTCTACAATTCAAGTTCTTTCTCAAAATTCGTGGCTTTGGACCATCTTACACCTGGTGCGATTGAATCCCTTTGTGCTGGTGCTTGGAGGAGATATTCTTTCAGAGTGTACTGCTCAATTATCTGTTTCTACAGCTTGGTATTTGCTTGTCTGCTTTGGCGTTTCTTTAGTTTGACGCTTTTACCCTTGGCTGCCTGTTCTCATGATTTCTTCCCGAGGATCAGTTTGGGGTCTTTAATTGGTGCTGCTTTCTTTATTAGCTTTCAATTAGTTGTTCTAGATTTAGTTTTTGTTCTCTTTAAGGGTTGTTCTTATCACTTGTATTGGTGGATTGTTGTTGTTTTGCAAGCTTCGCGTTTGCTGTTTTTATAATATCTTCGTCGTTCAAAAAAAATAAAAAAAATTTTGTTTACCAATATTTACTTTTTATCTTGGATAACCCATAACCAATTATCTTCCTTCATCATATACAACAATATTAAATTATCAATTAATATTTGAATATTGATTTTGAAGCTTTTCAACTACCAAAATTAAATCCATATTTATAAAAACGGGTTGGCCACGTTAACCTTGTAAACCCGGCCCCATATGACCTCCTCTTTAGGGGGAAAATCAAAACCCCAAACTGGCCCCAATTCCCATTACCATCGAAACCCCAAATTTCTTGCCAATATAAATTCATTCCAATTCTTCTACATCTATTCATTCCAATGCCACCCAATTCCCATTTCCCACCACCATTATGGAAATTAATCGCCGGCAGAAATCCAATTCCACTGGCGATATGTTCACTTTTCCGGCAATGTCACGGGACTTGGAGTTTGAGTCAGAATTAGCCGATCAGTTGTTCTCCAATGGCAAACTCCTCCTTCACGCTTTTCCTGTCCAACCCACGAATTGTATCATCCCCAGATCGGTGATTTTGAGCCGGACGAGCAGTATTAGCAGCAAGGGTTCGTTGATGTCTTCTCGGAGTAATAGCACAAACAGTCGCAGTAGCAGTAATAGCAGCAGTAATAGCAGTTGCAGCAGCGCACGAACAAGCACTAGCGAAGCTTCGTATCGGAGGAAATTGGAAACAATCAATCAATCGAGATCTGTTGCGATCAAGACGACGAACACCAGCGGTAAATTTCCTAAAAAGGATTGTCAAGCTCGACATTACTGTAATAATTATGGGAATTCTCAGAGATGGCAGTTTATTGCGCCGGTGCCGGTGTTGAACCGCCGGAATTCTACGAAGAAGAGGAAGGGAGGAAAAGGGAAGCGAGACGGTGGCGTTAGAAAGGGTTTTTGCCGGCGGTTTTTTGGGTGGCTTGTTTCGACGTGTCAAGAGTGTCATGCGATTGAACCTTCTAAGAGACTGAAAGTGAGTATGTGAGTATATCATAATTTATTATTTTTGTCATCTTTTTGGATGATTAATGGGTTTGATTATATGATTTTGTTTTAGTTTTCGATGTTTGCTATGGGTTTTGAGGATCTCATTGTTTGTTTATTGCGATGAAATCGTTTGACATGCATCCTAGTTTATTTAGAGCATCAACAAGGGAGAGTATGAAATGTTTAAATAATATTTTTAATGAATTAAATTTAATTATAATAAAATGACATATAGAGCTTGATGGTTATTTAACTTTTTAATGGAAAAAATGAAACATATTTAAGTTTGAAATATACTTGATTGAACTTTTGTCATACATTGTAAGAAAAAAAAAACAAGGGAATGACTAAATAAACATCCTTTTTTTACGTTTTTTATTTGTTGAATTTGTATTGTTTTCCGTAAAAATTAGAAATTATTGGTAGAAAACTATTTGACTTATATTTAAAGGTGTATGCGGGGTGTTTATATAGTAGCACTCAAAAACAATTTATATGAAAAATAAAATAATGATGTATCAATCCATTAAACTTATTGACTCGATACCATTATGGATGCCCTTAAACCAGCCAAAAAAACGAAATATCATTGAGAACGATAAAATGCGAAGAAAAAACGGATCGACCCAAAAAAAAGTTTAACTATGCGATGTGATGAGGATTTTTTTTGAATATTTGCAGATTTATGTTAGACCATCTCCAACCCATGATATCAATTTTTATTATAATATCAAATAATATTTGACATAAAGAAATTATTCTCCAATACATTATACTCCATCCGTCCCAAAATGATAGTCCATGTTTCCTTTTTAGTTTGTCCCAAAATGTTAGTCCACTTCTAAATATAAATGACATCTTTACCAAAATAACCCTAACTTTAATTGTAACAGTCAACACATCTAGTGTCGGCATTAAATGCAAAGAAAGGGTAAAACAGTCATGTTGTGGGAAAAAGTAAGATGCATTTAATGTTTTCTTAATATGTGTGTTTTTTGTCTGTGGACTATCATTTTGGGACGGAGGGAGTATTAAAATGAATTTTATGAGTATATTTTTTTGATAAATTATATAGGTTTTCAAAAAAAAAACATTATTATATTTGTTTATTAGTTTTAATAAAGCTATCATATTTTCTTGTTATAATACCGTTATAACTTAATTATCAAACACTTATAACCACAAAATTATTCATCTATAGTTTATTTGAATTAAACATGATATTATTGGAGCATAACTATAAAAATTACAACTACTATCAATGTGGCTCAGTGGTAATCACTTGGTATGAAACACTATATGTTGAATCTATCGGCTTTAAATTTAGGGTAGATTGACATTCAAAGAAAATATAAAAAATTACATTATATAACACATTAATATACATGTTACATGTGTATTTATAAATATATTATAAATTCAAATATTACACATATACTTAACATAATATTGTTAATAACTAGTATTGCATTTAGTATATAGTTATACAGTTAAATTCATTAGAAGAATATAATCCAAACTTGAATAATCAAATTGTATACATGAAAGTTTAACAACAAAATTTAAAAGAATATTATAAAAGAAATTTGATGTTATACTTTTTCTGTACACCATCATTTGATCCAACGTATCGTTTTGGGTTAAAGTGGTGCAAACTATCGTATAAAAATAAGATTTGGTGTTAAAATGGAGATGTTATGTAGGTCTCTTTTGGTTTGAGTACTCTGAAAAAGAAGCCACTTTACAAAAATCAAAAAAATTGAAATAAAGCCAAACTTTAAAATACTTAAAATTGGTTAATCATAAAAATGACAACTTTCTTTAATATAGCCAATTAAAATAAATAAAAGTAAGATTAAAAGATCTAAAGTTTGGATAATCATTAAAATGACAACTTTTTCAATATTTTGCCACATAATAACAGTTGGAAAAAGTGGATTATATACTTATTTTGGTCCAAAAAATAAGCTTAGTACCATTTCTAATTCTTACAAGTTACAAGGTTTATGGGTTTATGCTCCTCTATGACAAACAACTTGTTTTGATAGATCATAGATGTTGGTTTTGGGTTTCGTTCAACAAATATAATAAATATACAAAATGCGAAAACCAAAATATATACAAAGATCATTGTTTGTCATAGAGCATCCAATGTATCATAAAAGCATGAGATAACCGACCAAATCAGAGTGACGGATGCGTATAACCTCCAACGGAAATTGAATCGCATTTCAGTGGGTCATTCAATTCTACAAGCAAACATCGCTAAATTCGGGAGAAGGAAACAGGAAGGTAACGAACAGGTGAACTGGATGAAGGAGGTCAGACAATACAAGAAAGGGGACTGGAGCATTAACGATCGACAACAAAACTACAATTATAAAAATAAAAATAAAAATGAAATTAATCAGGTATCCTCGTTCCCATACCCTGTACGTGATAATCAATTGGGATGGCAATTTAGATGGACGAAAGATAGGATTTCCAATAACAGTTCAGGAGAAACCAAGATCAATAGCAAATTCTGTTACAATTCCCGAATTCTTTAAACCTAGATCATGTTTTTGGCTCAACAGATGTTTGATTGGAGAATTGAAGGGCTATGAAAGTCTAATCTCCTTCTTTAACATTATCAAGGCTGAGAAAATTATTTCAGCAACTGTGAGATATCTAGGCAGAATGATGGTCATTATTGAATTTGGGAATACAATTGAGGCAAAAAACTTGGTTGAGGAGCACCGTAATTATTGGTTAAACTGGTTTGCTTGGTTAAAACCATGGGATGGTACAAACAATCAGAAATTGAAGACTACCTGGGTAAAAATCATTGGGGTTCCGGTGGAATTGTGGGATCCTGAGATTTTTTCTTGCATTGCTAGCAATTTTGGTAGCGTGTTAATTCCGTTTGAATGTTATATGGAAGCTGCAACCATGGCTTACGGTAGAGTGTGTATTTTATCTAAGATAAATTCCTCTATTAATCAAGCCTTACAAGTTAAATGGAGGAAAGTACATTTTGAAGTCTGGATCAAAGAAGATGGAGACGGATGGGAACCCTCGTTTTGTAACCCGAATAGCCCTATATCGGATTCAGAAAATGAAAGTGAAGGTATCTCGGACACGTTTGAAAGAGATTACGGAGAAGACGAAGACGAGGTAGAAGAAGGAGAACTAATTGGAGAATGGGAGAAAAATCCTCCGACCTCTCCTGAAGCAAACAATGAAGACCAGGCGGAGGTGCAGTGTGAAAAAGATAAGCATAACACAGAGGGCCATAGAAGAGTAATGTCACAAGAAGAAAACGGAGGGAGTACAGATAATACGATCGGATCTCAGGGGGTAGCGGAAAAAGGGGATGAAGACAGGTATCACGACATTCAATTTAATAGGTTCGAAGATCGCACAAATGGGATGCCAGCAATTGGGGAGGAAAACAGGGAGCTAGGAGATGATCAGAATAACTGCTGGAATAATCTAGGCGTTGAAGATAATGGGGAAGATTTGGGCTCTCATACTGGGCCTTGTCCAATTGGGTCTTTACCGGACCCCCATAATACTCATGCTTCAGACGGTAGCCCAAGTTGCAAGCAGGCTAGTGAAAGCGCTTATAATAACAAAATAGCATAGGGGGAAATGAAGAACAAAGACAGGAGAGTTCTAGCAAATCCAATGGCCTTAATTCCATTCCTACAGGTGAGCAATTGAAATCAGGCGAAGACGAATTAGGGGGAAATAAAGCCACGATTCAAAAGAATGGGGCTAATCTGAAAACGGGTTCGATATCAATGAAACTTAAAGATGTAATTCAAGCGAAAACTGCGAGTATTATCAAGAAAAATAAGAAAAAAAATGGGAAAAATGCAAGTCAATTGAGCTCAAACAACTCAAGGAATTCTATTTCCCTAGAAGTTATGAAGACGGCATATATTGGTAATGAATTCGGATTCCATCTAGACGGGTTTGAAAAAGCTTTGAGAGCTGAAATAGAAGGCGAAGGAGCTTTGACACATAAAAAATGAATTTGCTCACTTATAACATCAGGGGGGCGGGGGATGTGAATAAGAGAGATCATGTGAAGGACATCCATAAGCGTCATAATATCAATTTTATTAGCATTCAGGAGACTCAGATGGTAAATACCGTAGATATTAAATTCTCCGAATTTTGGTCTCAATATAACTTTGAGGTTGAGGCGATTGGCTCATGAGGAAGGTCAAGGGGGTTGTTTTGCTTGTGGAACACAAATATTTTCAAAAAACATCGTGTAATCATCAAGCCAAATTTTATCACCATCTCCGGGTCTTGGATTGGTCTTACTGAAACACTCAACTTGGTAAACGTGTATGCTCCAAATAATCATGGCGAAAGGAAGAAGTTATGGCAGGAATTGATTGAAATAAAAAATTCCAATCAAGGTCTTTGGGTCTTCATGGGCGATTTTAACGATGTGCGGGGCAAAGAAGATATACTATCGGCATTCTTTTGTGAAGCAAGTACAGCCAACTTCAATGATTTTATAAAAAAGCGGATCTAGTAGAATACAACATGGGTGGACACAGGTACACCTGGATGAGTAAAGGTAGCAGGAAACTGAGCAAATTGGATAGATTTCTAGTTTGCAAGCAATTCATGAACAGATGGAGCTCCGCCTCAGTTCTAGCTCTCCCGAGGCAATACTCTGATCATAACCCGATCATTTTAGTTGGTGATCATGTTGACTTCGGGCCATGCCCGTTTCGCTTCTACAACTCTTGGGTTTCGATACCAGGGTGCAAAGAAGTGGTTGGTGATGGCTGGCTGCAAAATGTTGGTAAATGAAGAGATGATTCTATTTTGCTAAGAAAAATTAGGAAGGTTAAAGAGGCTCTTAAGAGATGGAGGCACGACTGCTCAAGAAAAGAAAATGCAGAAATTAATGATGCAAAGAAAGCAATTGAAGAATTGGAGTTGGAAGCCGAGAGAGGGCCGCTGAGCCCTGAAAAATACACGGTTTGGAAGAACAAACAGGAACGTCTATTGCAACTCGAAACCAGGGTAAAGCTTGATCTCAAACAGAAAGCGAGGATCAAGTGGGACATAGATGGCGATGAGAACTCAAGATATTTCCATGCAATTATTAATGGAAACAAGAAAAAGTCGAGAATTAACGGCATTAATGAAAATGGAATTTGGGTTCTAGATCCAGAGGGTCCTAAAACCCATGTTCTCAACTTTTTTACTGAAAAATTCAAAGCTCACAACAACGAAAGGCATAAATTAATCAGCGATAAATTCAAGGCTTTGTCCAATGAAGAAAGAGTTGCTCTTGATTCAGAATTCTCTATAGAGGAAATCAAGGAAGCTGTCTGGGCTTGCTCCTCAGATAAAGCCCCTGGACCGGACGGTTTCACTTTCAAATTTCTCAAGGAGTATTGGGATATCATCAAATTTGATGTTTTGAAGGCGATCAAGCATTTTGAGAGTACGGGCAGAATGTAGGGGGTGTAATACTTCTTTTATTTCTTTGATCCCAAAAATCAGGGACCCGACGTTGTTGAAAGACTTCAGGCCAATTAGTTTGATTGGTTGTTATGCAAAAATTCTTTCTAAGATTCTGGCGGAAAGGCTTAAAGCAGTTATTCATAAAGTGGTTAGTAGCGAGCAGTCCGCGTATATTCAGGGAAGACAGATACTTGATGGTCCTTTTATTATTAATTAAGTCTACAACTGGGCAAAGAAATCTAAGACGAATTCGATTCTGTTTAAAGTTTATCTCGAAAAAGCATTTGATTCAGTTGATTGGAGATATTTAGACTCGGTGATGTCTCAAATGAAATTTGGCAACAAATGGAGAGGTTGGATTGGAGGTTTGCTAAAGTCAGGCACGGGGTCAATTCTAGTTAACGGAGCACCAACCTTGGAATTCAATATTGAGAAAGGCTTACGACAGGGCGATCCCTTGTCTCCGTTTCTATTTATCATTGCCATGGAGGGATTGCACGTGATCATGGAGACGGCTTGTGAGAAGCATTTATTCCATAGTCTTCATCTTCCCCAGCAGTGTCCTAGTCTCTCTCATTCAATGTATGTCGATGACATTATGTTTATTGGGGAGTGGTCCCCGGTCAACTTTCTCAATCTAAAAATATTGTTGAATCATGCAAAAAACTGGAAAACAATAATTGATAAGTTCAAAAATAAACTTAACTCCTGGAAAATGAAGACCCTCTCTTTTGGTGGAAGAGTCACCCTGATAAACGCGGTGTTAAGTAGTTTACCATTATACTACTTCTTGATATTCAAGGCCCCAAGGAACTTAATTGATTGTCTTGATCGAATCAGAAGGAAATTCCTATGGAGTGGGCATGATGATAAAAGATGCATTAACTGGGTTGCATGGGACAAGGTCACTACCCCAAAAGATATGGGTGGTCTTGGTGTTAGAGATCTTAAAGACTTCAATATTAGTTTGCTTGCTAAATAGTGGTGGAAATTAAAGGATGACGGTGCTTCCCTATGGTCACGTGTGATTAGAAGCATTCATAGGATCACGGAATTTGATGAACAAAAGCTGGCAAAGAATTTCTATAAGGGCACATGGAAGAACATCACGGAAATTGAAGAGAATTTTTTGGAGGCTGGAATTAGCTTCAGAGACCTGTTTAGAAGAAAAGTTGGAATTGGTAATAAAACCTGGTTTTGGAAAGATAGTTGGCTCGTTGGCGTGCCTTTGAAGGAAAAATACCCAAAAATTTATAGAATCAAAAGGAACAAAAACTGTCTGGTTAAGGATCGAATTACAGCTCAAAATGGTGCTAGCTTTGCTTCGACTTGGGACTGGAAGAAACAGAGGCTGTCAAATCTAGAACAATTAGAGCTCCAATCATTGAATTCGAATTTGGATAGCTATGTTTTCTCCTTGGATGATGATAAATGGGAATGGATCATTGGAGATAATTTGTAGCTGGTGTGGTCTTAATTTGACGGTTTGGATAGCTATGTTTTCTCTAAAACAATTACATGCTCCCTTTGTGGCGTTGAAGAAGAAGCATTAGACCATACGTTTGTATCTTGTGAATTTTCAGAAAATGTTTGGGATCGAATTTGTAGCTGGTGTGGTCTTAATTTAACGGTGCAATCAAGCTTAAAAAAACCTGATCGTTTATATCAACTCCCATGCGAAAACGAAAAAAAGAAAAAAAAGTTTTATTTAGCTTTAACACATGCTACTTGTTGGGCTATCTGGAAAGCTAGGAATGAAGGAAATTTTAGGAAAAAGAAGCAAAACCCAATGGTTATCGTGGACGTGATTCAGGAAATTCTATTTAATTGGGTGAAGTTTAGGGGTAAGGTTCATGCGCTGGACTGGTTCTCTTGGTGCGTCCATCCATTAAGCTCTGGTTCTCTTTCTTAACTCTAGTGAGGTTTTTCGGGTGAGTTGAGTGTGCTTTTGTGTGTAGTGAGGTTCTAATTGTTGGAGAGTAGAGTGGTTGATTTAGAGTTAGGGTACTCAAAGTTTTTCACAAAGGGTGGGTGGTTGGGTTTTGGGTGCTTTGGTGTTTTGGTGGTTATGCTCTCACAACAGGTTTGGCGTGTGTTTCTTCATTTCTTGGGTAGTCAGTTAGTAGATTTCCCTGTTGCGTTGAAGCCTTTCTTTTCGTGTTTCCTTTCGTGTTTTTTCGGGTGTTGGAGTGGGGGTGGGGGTGTGTGTTTTGGTGTGGTGTGCGTTTTTTCTCTCTTTTCTTCTTCTTTTGTGTAGTCTTTTTCATCACAGGTTTATTGGCTTGGCTGGCGATTTGGCGGTGCCTCCCTATGCGTCTGTTGGCTTATGTTGGTTCCGTCCTATTCTTGGAGTTGCAATTTCGAGCTTTACAAAGTTTTAAAGTTCCTCTGTGGCTGCTGCTTTTGGGTTTTAGCTCCTTGACGTCTAATTGCGGTTCTTTGTAATTGAAGCAGTTGAAAATTTTGGTTTTGGTGATTCTTTCAATTTGGGGTTGCTCCACATGCTTTGGTCGTTGGTTTTTGTTGCAATTCAGTTCATAGAGGTTCAGGCTTGGCGGATTTCAGGTTGTTTGGTTGCTTAGATGTCATGGTTTTACATGGACATGATCGAATGGTGGGGTCTAGTTTCACATGTGTTAGGCACAGGCTACAATTCAAGTTCTTTCTCATAATTTGTGGCTTCACACCATCTTGCCCCTGGTGTGTTTGGATCTCTTTGTGCTGGTGTTTGGGGGAGTTAAATCGTCAGAGTGATACTGCTCAATTTTTTGTTTCTACGGCTTGGTTAATTTGCTTGTCTGCTTTAGCGTTTGCACATGTTTGACGCTTTTACCCCTGGCTCTCTTGACTTCTTCCGTGGACTGTTTTGGGGTTCTAAGTGGGTGTTTTCCTCTTGGATACATCATCTTGGTGCCGCTTTCTCATGTGCTTTTAATTAGTAGTTCTAGATTTAGTTTCTTCTTCTCTTTATTGGTTGTTTCTCTTCTTGTATCATTGAATTGTTGTTGCTTTGTAAGCTTCACACTTGCTATTTTAATAAAATCTTAGCCGTTCAAAAAAAACTACCAAAATGAGAAACACGAAGGTTACTTACATCGAGGTGCACTCCAAATAATGTGGGCTTAAATTCCATAAATTATGGGATCAAACTTGTTCCCGCCGAGTTCTTTCATACAAGAACGGTTTTGGTGATATAGTAGTTTGTTGAAAGTAAAGATTAATGTTCTTTTTAATTGATAATAACACTATGAACAAGAACGAATAATCCTTTTGATCTTCCTAGAAATCACCAATGAGGAGGCACATTTAGGGTTATATGAGGCAATGATCGTATCATATACACGGAGCATTTAGGATTTTATGGGTAAATGGCATTGGGCCCTTTTCATGTCAAAGAAGAAAGGCCCAAGAGAAGCGCATTTTTCATTGTCAATTTGCCATAGCAAGCATGAGATGCACCAATTATGCTTATTCTCATCCTTCTTTTAGCTAGGTTCACTGTTGTAACTTGGTCTATTTTGCCGAGTACTCAGAATCGGATATATGTATATACATTTTTCTGAAAATCGGTCAAAAAACTTGGAATCAGCCAAAATCAAGTCAAACTTGGTCAACTCGGTTAGACTCGGAAAAATCAATCAACTCATAAATTTTGCCTTTTTTAAAGAAATAATAATAATAATTAAGTAATTAATTTAGCATGTATCATATATATACTTATTTGTTAAACATTATGTTGTTTAATTTAATTTTTTTCAATTTTAATTCAAAGTTGATGCAATTATGACTGTATCCGGTATTTTTAGTGTCTATAAACATTTAATGTATACGTATTTATGAGTTTCTTAAATATATATGTATTTTTTTCTTAAATGTTTATGTATTTCTAACTTTTAGTATGTTAGTGTGTATAATAATATAATATGTATATATTTACATTATCCGAGTACTCGTCGAGTACTCCCCGCCTAATCGAGTACTAGTTACTCATTAGCCCAGTGACTTGGGGCCGCCTAACGACTTTTGCAACATTGACTAGGCTAATTCGTTCTTTATTCCTTTAAGTGCATCAATCTCCAACTATTTATAAGTAATAAATCATTACTAGAAAAGAATTATGTCATTGCTTACATCCTTGTTGTGGGACGTAATAGGATCAAGTTAATAATCTTGAATTAAAGTAGTTCAGAAATATTTTCATATATCATTGAGTTCTTTCTGTAGCATTATTTAATTAAGTTTGTTGTGTGAACAACTATTTGTAATGTAACATAGTTTAAGACAGCATATTTTTACAACACAAACCATTTAAGACGACATACTTTCACAACAAAAACCATTTAAGACAACGTACTTTTACAACACAAACCATTTAATACAATGTACTTTTACAACACAAATCATTTAATACAACGTACTTTTACAACACAAACCATTTAAGATAGCGTACTTTTACAACACAAACCCTTTCAGATAATCTACTTTTACAATAAAAACCATTTACAACACTTGACTTTCACAACTCATCCCATTTATAGCAATGTATATTGACAATAGAAACCATTTAAATCGATGTACTTGTAAATTGCTTACAAATTTAAGCAATGTACTTTTACAACACAAACCATTTAATACAACGTACTTTTACAACATAAACCGTTTAAGACAACGTACTTTTAACACAAACCCTTTCAGACAATCTACTTTTACAACAAAAAACCATTTATAACACTTGACTTTCACAACTCATACCATTTACAGCAATGGATGTTGACAATAGAAACCATTTATGTCGATGTACTTGTAAATTACTTACAATTTAAGCAATGTACTTTTACAACACACTTAAAAGTTATGGTTTTTTTGGATCTGGATCATCTACTAGATTTCTATTTCGATTACCATCTGGATTTCCAACTGCAATAATACCTTGTTATTTAGGATCTGGTTCATCAACTGGATTTCTATACATTTCGATCTGGATCTTTTTTTTTCAAAATCTTATGGTTTCACAACTTGTTATAATACTTTGTTAAAGTGCAATTAACCCCATATCATTCACAATCAGATAACTTATAATACCTAGTAATTTCATTTTAAAAACCACCAACACCATTACATGCCATACACATTTACAAAAAACCCTTATCATACCAAAATCCAAACTACCACTTGACAACCCTTTCCCCGTTCCCATCACATATTTACGTTAACAAAATGTATGGTACATTGCAAGTATTTAACAACTACTTATCCTACATAATTTTCGACACCTACCCACCATTAGCTTCGAAACTACTACTAGCTAAAGCACCTGGTCACAAACACGGACACCATCACCATAAAATCCATTTCCAAAAAGAGTCTTTATTGTTCAATTGATGTACCTCCCTCTATAGATAGCACAAAACTCTTTCCACATTATTCATCTCCATGATTACCTCTTGCTTCATCATTTTTATCTTCAATTGTGTCCCCATAGCAAGGATGTGGTGCTGGTAGGGTGGATCGAAGCCAACGAGATCGGCCACGTGAAGGCCGTTGTATGAATGGTTGTTGGCTGACAACATCGTTGAGATATATATATATATATATATATATATATATATATATATATATATATATATATATATATATATATATATATATATATATATATATATATATATATATATATATATATATATATATATATATATATATATCAAGGTTGTAGAAGTCGCTAGGCGGTAGGCAGGCGGTCGACTAGGGCCTAGGACTAGTCGGTCTAGGCGAGGACTAGTCGGCGCCTAGGCGGGGAGTATTAATTGTAACAAAATTTATTTTTTCAAATTTAAAAATTACCTATATCCCTAAAAAATGAATAAATAAGTATAAAAATTTGCAAATCAAAGTGTTTAAATATGTAAGTCATCAAACATCATAATGTTTAGACTCATTAATGACATTTTTTATCATTTTAATCATCGATAATTGTAACTTAGCCACCGATTATCATAATTAATGATATTTTCTAAATTTAAATTTTAAAAATTTAAAAATTGATTTTTTGAGAATTTGATAATTTTTGAAAATTTTTAAAATTTGAAATTTTTTGAAAATTTTGAAATTTTGAAATTTGAAAAATTGAAAATTTTGCCGCCTAGACCCGCCCAGACCCGGCTAGGCCCGCCTAAACCCGATTTTGACCGCCGTTGACCAAATCTGCCTAGATTTACCGCCTACCACTAATCGTAGGCGGAACACGCCCGCCTAGCGCCTAGGCGCCGCCTAGGCGGCCGCCTAGGCCGACTTTTACAACACTGATTATATATATATATATATATATATATATATATATATATATATATATATATATATATATATATATATATATATATATATATAAGCGATCGGGTGAGGACTCTTCTTAAAGTGAGGACTCGTGAGGACAACTTAAAAAATTGAAAAAAAAATAAACAAAAAATATAAATAATAAAATGGATCATAGTACTATATTGGAGAAAAAAAATCGAAAAAAAAACTTTTGGATCATTATTTTTTTTATAATGAAACAATGATCCACAAAATAAAAAAATTTGTGGATCATTGCTGTTTTTCAATGATCCAATTTTTTTTTCCAATTTTTTGTGATAATGATATGGTACTATTTCCGGAACGGAACCATATATAAGAATAGTTCTTTGGAGACTGTATTAGGTTAACAAGCTTTCGTTGTTTGCTTTATAGAGGGAGGGTAGGTCCATTTACAAAGGAGAGCACAAGCCAATCTTGGTCCCCAAGTTTGGTATTGTGCGTCTAGTTAGATTTGGAGGGAACCCACTTAAGTTGACATGGAAACATAACTGGGTACATCCAATTAAAATGAAAAGTTGACATGTTTTCTTACCGTTATGTCCTAGAGAGAAAAAAAAAATGACAACTTAAAACAATTTTCAAAACTTCATTTGGCTACAGTAACTTTTCCCTATATAAAATCATCTTTCGATACTAAAAAGAACGGATCATGATATTCTAATGCTGAAAACCTGGAAGGTCATGGCCTCCTATAGCCCTATATAGTTCCACCATAAATTTGTGAATGTTAACTTAGACAAGTTCATTAATCACATTTTTGGGTTGAAAATTATTTTATCCTTTTTGGTATTTTAAACAACTTTCAACAGCACGCTAAATTACAAAAACGAAAGTATATTTAACTATTGCATTTGCTAAGTTGTAAGCTTTTAAACTAATAATATATGGTACCAAGACCAAGTTGCCGACCATGGATTTCTTACACCTTTATTCTATCCGAACATGTTCGTGTACAAGCGAAGTGTAAAAATGGGCTAATATGTTGTAAGTTGTAACCTATAATTATTGTGTCGGATGACGTTCACATCCCGGTGAATTCATTGCATTTCAAGATATAAAGATATAAAACCTATAAATAAGGGAAGAAAATAGTGTTTGCTTAAAAAAAATCTAGGACCAAAAACTGACAAACAGCACAAAATTTTAAAGACAGTTTATAATCCATCTTAAAAACTTGTTAGGTCCATTAATAAAGCCCAGTAACAATATCCATCGAGTGAGCCATTTTATCAAAGGTTTTTTTACGTTTATGTCCTTATAAACATGTATTATTAGTATATATCATCATAAATTTCTAAATTACTCATATATCCTTATAAATCTTAGAAACTCACATTTATATTCAAAATATTAATTTAAATGATAATTAATCTATTTAAAAATAAAAAAATGAATTTAAATTACATTATAACTAAATGACCAAAGTACCCCTGTTCAATGTTTCCAATAATCTGGTCTTTCAAGACACGTTCACAACCTTCACGACATTCACGACTTGGGTTTCCATAATCTAGCCGTTCTTGACTAATTGAAGATCTTCACGACCTGATTCTCTGCGTTTTTATTCTCCAATGGTTTTGGGTTATTATTCATCGAGGGTGCAGCTTCACCTGATCCTTTTGATCCCAAATTCAAGAATGACATTGAATTAACCAGATGGGAATCAGCCATAGCTGTGAAGTACTGAAGTTATTGACCTTCTTAAACTCATCAATGGCTGATCTTCCGACTGTTCCACTAGATTCACTACCATCTACATTTAAAGCTACACCATCAGGCCTACATTCATGCCCAACATTGCTTGAATTGGAATTCAGTACACCATTATTTATATTCACGCCAAACACAAAATCCACACCATTAAGTTCTCCAAACTGCAAATTGAACATTCATCATATATTCCCTAAATTAAACTTCAAATTGGGTTGCAATAAAGTCAACTTCAAATCAAGTTGCACGAAACTCAACTTCAATTCGGGTAAAATCAGGTCCTGGTGAACCTTACGCAGGTTGCAAGAAAGTTAACTTAAATTAGTGAATCGAGATACACAACCTGTTTCCCCCCAAAGCTCCTAACCTTTTGTGACCACCATGTTCTGGTTCAGGTCGCCTCATGTTGTTAGTCTGTCTAATCGATCCGTTGTCACGTAATCGATTGGGTTCGATCGGCTTTGTAATCGGTCGTCGATCAGCTGTGTAATCCATCGAGTGTGTCGATGGTTAACTGGTTGTCGATGGTTGTGTAATCGATTGGATTCGTATCTCCTCAGTCCATTCTTCTATCTTCTCGATGGTTGTACATGGTTGTTTAATCCATCGTATCTCCAAATCCCTCTCTGCATTTGTCGATAAACCTATGGTTGACTGGTACATTTGACTTATTATACAAAGGGTAATATTGGCATTAACTTTTTTCTAAAAAGATATCACGTTAATATCAGTTTTTTTTTTTTAATTTTTTAAAAGGATTATATATAATTAAATTAATATTTTAGGTATATATGTGAATTTCCAAGGTTTATAAGGACATATACTTAATTTCTAATTTGACAAGCATATACAGGTAATTAACAATGTTTATAAGGATATAAGCGTAAAAAACCCTATCAAATTTAGGCTCAACCCAACTAGAAGATTTATTGGTTACCTGTTTTTCAGTTTAGATTTTAGTTAAAAGAATGTCAAAACCAATTATTCCGTTAATAAACTAAAACTTCATTTTGGTCCCGTGAATATACCATGAAACCCATTTCATGAAACGAACAATTGGGATTACTTATCTTTAAAAACCACCTACAAAGTATAAACTTACAAAATTGTGATGAGTCACATATCGTATTTCAAGTGAGAAATAAGAGAATAAAGATAGGAACCAAAACTAAACAAAATTGTTACACACACATAAAATTTTTGGTGGTTATATTTTCTATTCAACATCTGTTTATATTGACGTGTGTCATTACTGCTAAAGTGAGGTAATGCTAATAATGTTGATGGCTTCTAGTAGTTGACACACACTTCATTGATGATGATATTGATGTTGAGTTATGTTGATGTTGGAATGGACCATTTATTGTGTCCGAACAACAGACATATTAACAAGTGTTTGTTATTATTGAGTCGGTCAAAATTTACAGCTATGTCGGTCAACACTATACAAATATTCCTTGTACAACTTTGTAAATCAAGAAAAAAAATTATGAATATGTTTGTCCTCATCAATTATTGTTTCTTGTTTCCTTTCGATTTCTTTCTATGATTTCTATTTTTATACGTTCTTATTTGAGCTACAAATGATGGAATGAATCGAGTTTCATCAAGTTCTAGCCCGATAAAAAAAATGTAAACATCACGCGTTATAATTAATTTTGGGTCAATCTCAATTCGAGTTTGTAATATTGAAATTAATCTTAAGAGCTGTTTGATTTGCCTTGTACTGTGTTACTAAGAGGTTATGTCTGACTCGGTCCGAGTCATACTGTTTGATAACCCCAAAATTTACCTCCGACTCGGTCATAAACCCTAATATTTTCCTCTTACCTGATCAGCTTCAGCCTTCAGGATATCTGACTGGTCTGACACTGACCTAATCAACTGTTACCCAATCAGCAAGTATAGAATCGAACTTATTTTTCTTAATCCGACCCACGATTAAAAAACATTTCGAGTTATCAAACCGAATTCGAACTTAGACTAACAATGTTAGGTAAACAAAAGGAAATTATTCAAATCAACAACATTAAGATCAAAGAAACATAAACTATGTTAAAGTGGAATTGTTCAACAAACAAACTAAGAAACACAAACAACCGATAATCCTCCTCTAATACATATTCATCATCTCACAATCACTCCAAGAAAGTTTCCATGACATCAGAATACATCGAGGCCTCCGGGTTTCTGTATTCTCCATTAGGGTTATTATGTTTATGGTGATCAAGTGAAGAAGATGAAGAAGAAGAAGTCGTCATTCTCGCAGGCAAAGTGAAACTCCTTTTATACTTATTATGATCCACTTTCCCACCACCATGATCCGAATTCGTATTATCCAAGCTCAAGAAATCGTTCGGGTTTTTCATTTCTGGGCCCGAGCCCCACCCCTCGGGCTTAGTTTCAAGCCCACCCGTGAGCGCGTTAAAGAAACTAAGCCCATTGGGCCATTTGATGTCGTTGTGGCCATGGTCCGGGCCCATCATGTTGTCCATTTGGGGTTCGGAGGAGTGAGGGAGGAGAAACATGTGAGTTTCGTCTTTTTGTGGGCCCGGTGGGTATCCGAGTGGGCCCGGGTTGTGGAAGTTGGCCGATGGCATTGATCTTTGTGGGGCCCAGTTGAAGAGGGGCGGCGGGCGGGTTGGAATTGGCGGTTGTTTTAGCGGGATTGCGGCGGATGATGGCGGTGAAATGTTGCCTCGAGTTGACGCGAAAAGTTGGGAAAGGTAGAAGCCGGATTGGTAGCCGAGTGACTCGAATGTGTGCCGCATTCTAAGCACAAAATGAAGGTCTTCGGGTATCTGAAAACGTAAGAAAATACATAACTGGTCAAGGGTTCGAGTTTCAGCAGCAGTTGTACAGAAAGTGGGCTCCTTATGTCAGCCACCTAGCTGGCTACCTGGCTACCGGCTACTGTGTACCTGATTGGCCAGGCGGGAGTGGGATAGCTCCACGGTTGTTGTAAGAATAATTTTTTTCCAAAAAAAGAAAAAGGTATTTTTGTCTAAAATCATTTATTACCACTTTTGAGCACACTAAAAAACCCGACCCGACCCGTTTCTTTATGTACCGAAGGTAATTTATTAGACTTACAATCTTGCATGAACCAAGTTGCAAAAGGCCATGGCCAGCTTGAATGACAGCTATAGTCTGTAAAAGTCAAAATCAAAATATTTATTACGACTTTAAAAAATCAAAATCAGAATATTTACTACACTAATATTTATAAATTCTAAATTGATCTAAATAACCAATTTTCTTACGAATACTTCTTGTTTATCACAAGAGAAAAAATTTCAGAAAAGAATCATCAAAAGCTCACCTGAATCCCTGAATCAAATTGTTCAGTCCACTCAGGAGGAATCTACAAAAAGCAAAACAAAAAAAAAGAAATTTGTCAAAAAAAAAAAAGAAACTTTTTAGATTAATACCCCACAAATTCAGAGTGATGAAAACAAGTGTGTGCGTTTGTTCTTAAGAAGCATACAGCATCGAAAGAACTTTGCCAGTAATTAGAAATATTCTGTTCAGATTCTGAAGGCTCTTTGAACACCCATTTATGACATTTATCGGAAGCAACTTTCCCCATTAATCTGCATCTCAACAAGATCAAAAAAAAAAAATCAGAAAACCCTAAATGAAATCTCCGATCGCCATTGCAGTTTACAGGTTTTTAAACTTTGAGATTAGAATCATTGAAGAAGCTAAAACACAACTTATTAAACACCTACCAAGTACCCACCCTTCTCCGTAATTATAAAGCTGAATCGACATTTTGCTGAATGATTTCTTAACTTGATCTTCACTTCCATCCATTTCTTCAACTCTTCCTCTACAAAACCCATCTTCCCACATCAACATCCTGCAAAATTAACCGTAAAATTACATGAAGAAATCGAATCCCGTGTGTGATTTCACGAGTTTAAAACGACGGTAATAGAAGATTGAAGTAGAACTCACAAGCTGCCATTGTCGTCTCCTACTTTGCACCCATTACCACCTCGAAGTCGCCTGAAAACAAACGCGAAATCAAATTAAACTACAGAAACTAGCGTCGATTTCCGATTTGATTTCGAAATGAGGAGAGATTGAGAGAGTACGGGCGAGGACGAATGGTCCAGAAGACAGAATACGTCCATTCGGAGTTGATACAGAGGTTTCTGAGAGTCTCGTGAAGAGCCAACATTCCGATTGCTTCTTTGCCTCTATCTGTTGATCCTGAACCCGCCATTTTTCTTTCTCTCACTAACCCTCTTCCGAAACAGTGATTTGAGTGAGAATTTATGTGGGTTTTTGTAAGGAGCTCTGGTCTTCAATGGTGAATTCCTGGGTTATCACTGTGAAAAGGATTTTGCGATTCTTACTATCTCTCTCTCTTAAATTGACAATTACACAAAAAGTAACAAAAGCAGCAAAAAACCATAGAATTGAGAAAAGGACGACCATGCTGATCAGGGATTAGCAGGCGTGGTTATCTTCTTTTAGTTATAAATTTGTATTAGCAACATTAAATTGAATATAAAAATAGAGTTATTTACAAATATGACCCAATAAAAATCATGAATTACAAAATGATCACGAAACAACTATTATTCTTATAAAAATACTCTCGCGAATTAGCAAGAAACTTTGAAGTTGGTTCGCGATGTGCACTTAATTCGTTAAGACAATTTAAGCTATATCATCAGTCTGTTATGTTTAATGATTCACAAAATCCCCGGTCTTTAATTTTAGAAACGGTTGACTATTTATATTAGGGCGTGTTCAGTGTGGAGCGTTTCGGAGCATTTGAAAGCTTCTAGCTTCTAGCGTTTAGGAAATAGTTCTAATAAAAATCAAAAACTTCGTTTGGCGACACGAACTTGAAGTTTTTATTTAAAAAAACGTTACTATTTTAAAAGCTAGTTGAAGTAACGTTTAACAATAAGCTCCTACCAATTATATAATTAATTACTAGAATATCATTAAAACTATAACCAAAATTTACACAGATTCCCTTTTATGTAATTTTACATATTGTAAAAACTTGCAGCTACTTTTGCCGAACAGTTATATACAAACTAAAAGCTACAGCTTCCAACTACCAGCTACCCGCTACCAGCTACCCGCTAGTTTTTTCAGATATGCCTAACTTTGGAACCTGTTTTATTAGAAAAAGAAAAAGTAGTCCTCTTAATTTTCCCAAAAAATATGTTGCTATTGTTGGTTAGGGAATGTTTTGTGACGCTTTAACAAGTGACATTTCGCAATTAGTTGATGAGTTTTAAGTATTGAATTTTTGATAGAGCATGTAGTTTTCGTTCATAATTGGCGGTGGACTACTGTAATGCTCCTAACTGAAAGCACAAGTTAGATTGAACAGTTTGTTATGTCACTTATTATTAGTACTTCTATAGTGCATTCCAATCAATCTAATCTCTCCCAATAAATATTTAAGTTATTCCAAGTACAATCGGGATATACCAAACTCTCCTAATTCTAGATTCTTCAAAGTGTTGATGGAGTTGGATCAGACAATGGACAATTCCATTGTAGGAGAGACCGCTCAGGGAATTTTAACATTTTGAAGATTTTCATCTTGTGCATTCATTGTGTAAAAATAAATCTGGTCCCTCGTCTCTTTCACCAGTTCCAGAGATTTCAAGAAGAAGAGCTTCAAAAAATATGAATTTTATGAGTACAACATGGAGAGGGGCAATAAATACGTGGAGTTTACACATGCAGATTTCAAAGACATAAATCTGGAAGATCTGGTGATGGTTGAGAAGAAATTTAAATATTGGATTGACACACCACAGCCATGTTCCACCTTTCGTCAGTCTTAAATATTTCCTTGAAACTTGTTTGTATGATTTGCATCAATAAATAGCGAATGGGTCACACTTTGATTTTCGATCTAATTGATCTTGTATATATAGATCCCAAAAGAATTGAAGAAATTGAGCTTAGAGCTATAAATAAACTCGAACTTAGATTGGATTATCGTGAAGATTATGTTGAAGAAGTTCTATCGTCTAAGACAGATGAGACATTGCACCAATATTCATCTTGAAGGTGTGGTCAATGTCATTCTAAAATACAAGCATACCATATCGGAGGTCAAGGCTAAGATGATTAAAAGGTTAAATTGGTTATTTGGTGTAAAGAAGGACGTGTGGTGGTTAAAATGTTAGGAAATTCATTAGATTATTCTTCACTGCAAAGGTTACTTAGGGGGAGATTATTGATATAAGAAAGTGGCCCTAGAGCTCAACATTTGAATAGAGAAGATCAGATTGGTTGGAAAAGTTCTAGTAATACAAAGAGAAGTGCTTGCGTACTAAAGCTTAAGTATTAGTGATGTAGAGAAGGAAGTTGTGATACTAAAAAGAGAAGATGGACCTTCATTGTATGCGTACATACCAAATAGATACTTGACTTAGTGGTTTCAATGAAAATATCTTTTGTAGTCCTGTGTTAGAGTATTGTATTGTTATATCATTACTTCCATGGTATGGATATTTCTACATACCTTGCACTGTTTATAACTAGTACCTTTTGGATCTATAAAAGGGGTACTAAGCTTCACTTATATTGTGTAGATTACATCATTCTAATAAAAAATATTTCAAACATTTCTTTCCATCAATTGTTCTTATATGCTTATTATTATTGCTATTAAATATCCCGTTCTTTAACTATTATGCATTATCTTGTTTATTGTTTGAGTTAGGGTCCTACTCTAATAAGGATCATAACTTAAGACAAGCCATGAATGAAGAGTTTTTAGCTCTTATCTATAACGACACATAGGTCCTTGTTTCACCCACCACCAGAGTAAACATTATTCCATCTATGTGATTATTTAAACAAAATCTCAAAATTGATAGATCCTTAGCCCGCTACAAGGCATGCCTTACTGTATCCATAACTGGTTCTTAGCTTTGCCAATTTCCATCATTGGCATATTCACCATCTTGACGTGAAGAATGATTTCCTTCATAGTTACTTTCATGAGACAGTCCTGATGCATCAACCTTTGATTCAATGATGATGCTTTTTAGACCTTGTCCCTTACCTACGTTACTACTCTACGATCACAAGAGGTCCACATAATCTTGTAATTACAATTCTTTCACTTATCAATAGTAGACAATTTCCACATAGTCAATCTAATTCCTATTTATATGTTTTCCATGTAGATTCCTATATGGATTACTTCCTTCGGTATGTTGGCGATACTATGCTCATTGTTTCCTCATTGGCCCTTCTACGACACACCATGTACTCCATGAGCTACGAGTTCTACATGACTTAGGAGAACTTAATTACTTTTTGTGATTCTACCAATTTTAGTCCAACTAGCCTCTTTTTAGCCGGCAGAAATGTGCCACTGAGATTCTAAAGCAGAAAGTCGAGTCCAACATTGTCCGACACTGACACAAAGCTTGACATCACTGACATACTGGATGTTAATCCCACATTCTAGTCAAGCAGGTGTACTCCAGTACCTTAACTTCACCAGATCACATCTCATTAATATTGTCTAACATATTTTCCTATTTATTCATGATCCTCCGTGACACACTTTGTCGCTCTTATGTAGAGGCGTGTCAAAACAAAACTGAAACTGAAAAAAAAACAAAACATAAATTGGTGATTGGGTTTTGATTTTCTAAAAACCAAAAGTTTAAGGTTCGTTTTAGTTTTATATATCATATCAATTTAGAAAAACCAAACCACACCATATTAGAAACCGAACCAGGAACCCGACCCAAGAAACTGAACAAAACCATTTTTAGTATTTAATTAACTATATAATAAATACAAGATTTTAGAAACCAAGTTTGATTAAAGGGTCGTTTGAGCGAATTACGTTTTCATAACCCTAAATCTCAATCCAAGTCCAAGACTCCTCTCTCAAGACTAGATAGTTACAAAGTGTCTAAGTGTATGTCATATATATATATATATATATATATATATATATATATATATATATATATATATATATATATATATATATATATATATATATATATATATATATATATATATATATATATATATATAGATGAAACAGCTAAGGATAAGAATACAATAATATTTAACTAGTTTGACATCCTTTTTAACTTCTTTTCTATTTAGTTATCATTTTCTTACCATAAGATGACAATGAATCGATAAAATATATTAATATATACATTATAAGAAAAAACATGTAAAGTAATATTCATGTACAAACAATATCATTCCATGGTAATCGATGAAAACTAGAAGTATATAGTTTCCATATTTTAAGCAAGTTTTTATATCATTCCCCATTGAATATATGTTGACTTTTGGGTATTTTCATAAACACAAAGTCTAATTACAACATTCAAAATGTACATTAAGGCATCAACAATACATTGAACTTGCTGAACTCATGATTCTCCTCTCCACAAGTCTACCAATTTTTTCACAGTGCATTGAACTCTACAAATTTCAGTGAAACATACTTTTAATAGTTAAAAGGTTTTTGTTCCCGTTGAAGACTTTAACTACCATTAACCTCCATTTTTATTGAATGACAACATGGCATCACAATGGTAGGGTTTAATCTATTGAATGCCAATTATGCATGCCATCTCATTCAACCCTCATATTAAAATATGCGACGTGGATGCTCTTAATAAGTACTAGTATTATCTTACCATTTGGTTGATATTTTGAGCTTTTGACTTAAGTTTCCAACAAAACATCTGCTATTGTACATTGCTATTTCCAAGGCTGAAGGTGACTGAATTTTTAGTTTTTGACTGAATAGTTAACTAAAACTTCGAGAAAACATACTTTTAATAGTTAAAAGGTTTTTGTTCTCGTTGAAGAGTTTAACTACCATTAAACTCCATATTTATTGAATGACAACATGACATCACAATGGTTGGGTTTAATCTATTGAATTCCAATTATGCATGCCATCTCATTCAACCCTCATATTAAAATATGCGATGTGGATGCTCTTAATATATCTTGTCATTTGTCTGGAATTTGAGTTTTTGACTTAAGTTTTCAGCAAAACATCTGCTATGGTACATTGTTATTTCCAATGCTGAAATGTGACTAAAATTTTTTAGTTTTTAACTAAATAGTAAAACTTCGAGCAAACATACGCTATTGTGCATTTCTATTTCCATCATACAACATGGAATTTTGACTGGAATTAGCAATGTACTTTCAGAGCTGAAATGGATTTTTGAGTGTTGTGGTTTGCTTCTCGTGGGTGTTCTTTTATCATATTTTGATTAATGTGTCTATAGTTTTTGGTTTATAGCAACGTACTTTACATTTTGATAGAGTGTTCAATATATTTAAATTAGATCCGATTGGATTTATCACAACGTACTTGCAATGGTTTGATTTAACCAAAAAGACGAAAAACCATGAGCCACAAACGCAGAAGTTGAAACTGAGAAACTGAAAGCCCAAACGCCAAAAACTAAACTTTGCGGTTTCGATTTGATTTTACCTAAAATTCGACCCAAACAGACCATGCTTACCTCTACTATTAAGCTCGTTTTACAATACATACACGACACCTTTGACCACGACCTTCTGATTCCCACCGCCTCGTCTACATTCCTTTTACATCTTTTGATATGCGCTATGGTGGATGACCAAATACTAAGCGGTCCATTTAGGAGTATTATGTCTTTCTTGGCAACATGTAACATCCTAAATTCCAAAGTAATTTTTTCTTTAAAAATCTGAGTAAAAGTTGGAGAATTGCCATCAATCATTCAAAACATTCAATTACGTTAAATAATATCGAGTACAGAAAACCATTATTAATTGTTCAGATCATAAATAACAGCAGAAGTCTGAACCACGATGTCGGTCGTGCCCTTTCCTTTATCTCTGGAAGTACCTGAAAACATTTTAAACTAAACAGTAACCACAAAGCTTTGTAAGTTCCCCCAAATACCACACATTACATCGCATATAAATTTTCATTCACGCATGATCACTAAAGTGGTCTCCAGCCACCAGCCAACCCTTGCAGGCATCAGGCTCAGTCCGACCCTACTAGGTTTCTCCAAGTTTCAACCCTGTCGGACCTCACGAACGGTCCAACCCCAACGGGCTTCAAGCACCGCCAACCCAGTCGGGCTTCAGGCACCTCCAACCCAGTCGGACATCAGGCACAAAAAGTCATAGGAACAAGTTGTAACGACCCAAAAATCTTGAATTTATATTCGAGAAAATACGTAAGGAAAAGACCAAAAATATTTTGAAAGTCTTAAAATAATTTACTTAGAAATGTGGTAAAATACCAAAAGTTTGGAGAAAGATGATGAAAAAAGGAAAAATGGTCATTTGACATCCAAATGACTTTTAAATAAGAAAAAATATGATTTTTGGAGCTAATATGTAATGAAATAAAAATTTTGACACCAAATAATGGTGATAAGTATTTGAAAGTTAATTCTAGTAAAAAGGGTAATTTGGTCAATTTGCCATAAAAGGGTAATTTGGACACTAGACCATGTGAAGGACCAAATATGTAAAAATATTGTTTACTTGTGGCAAAAATATAAGAAAAGAAGGTTTTATGTAATAAAAATTGATTATAGTGGTCAAAGTCCAAGAAATGAAAGTTCAGGGACTAAAATTGAAAATATAGAAAATATAAAAATGAGAAAATATCTCATTAATCCTCATAAATTCAGAGGAGAGTTCTAGAGGCTACGGGAGAGAGCTTGAAGATCCGATTTCTGCAAACTTACAAGATCGAAGCAAGAATTGAAGTTTCAAAGGTTAGTAATCAAGGTTCTAACTTCAATTCTTGAGTTGGTTCTTCACGGGATGAACTGAAATCTCATTTTCAGTCATGATTCCAAGTGATTAACATGGTTCTTATGTTCTGCACATGATGGTGTGTTAAGAACATACCAATTAATCCAAGAGTTTTGTTGATTTTGTGGATTTGGGGATTCTTGGTTCAAGAACCCTAATTTCTACATTTTGGGATTTGGAATGATTTCATGGATTAAAACTTGTTATAAACTCAAGGTTTTGGTCATGAAATGATTCCATAAGTATTAAGTCAAGTATCAAGTTCTTAATAAGTCAAAACAGGGAGTTATAGTGCAAAAATCGGACTGCTACAGTGCAAAACCGAAGCAAGAAGAAGCTGCCCAGAAAGAGCACGGGTCGTGTTCATTATGCACGAGTCGTGCTCTCCCTAAACACCAAAATAACTTGTTATTTAATGCATGCACGAGTCGTGCTCCCTCAAGGCTTAATTTTGCACGAGTCGTGTGTTTATTCAGGGGTTTTTAAAGTTTGAATTCGATGCTAGGCATGTCCAAATGACTTCAAACTTTAACTACAAGTCCATAATGATTTGAAAAGTCATGGAAAATTATTAAACCGGGAATACGACCTCTCGAGGGTACTGTAGTGAAATACGTATGAGATACGACTCATATAAAGTTAATCAGTTAGAAGTCATACACTTGTTATGACCTGTATTGGTATTATAAGGACTCTAATGAGTTATAGAGTCAGTTAGAATGAATGTTAATGTATAAAATGTTAATCATAGGTTTATGCCAAATGATTAATTGGATCACGAAAGAGCATGAATACAAGGGACGTTTAAACAATCTACTAGCAATACATGAGGTGAGTACATGCAGTATTTTTACCCATTCTGGGGTACATGGCAAGTAAGTATTTTCAAGATTTCTTATAAAATCTTATATGTGAAATTATATGCAAGAGTTTTATTTCTAACTTGTTTGAGAAAGTATAATGCTATAATTGAAGTTATGTTTTAAACTATAAGTCAAATTAAGTGAAAGTATATATTGGCCTATGAGTCAATTGAGTGAAAGTATGTTGATCTACGAACCAATTATGTGAAAGTATATTTCGATTACAAGTTATATATGTTTTCAAATATGAATGGCATATAGCCACAATATGATTAAGAAGTATGTTTTGGTTACAAATTGTATATGTTTTCAAGTATGAATGGCATATAGTCAAAATATGTTGGAAAGTATGATTTGGTATAAAGCTTAGAATGTTATAAAAACATATTTTACATATGTGATGAAAGTTATAAATTTGGCATCTAGCCATAAAGACAGAAAATAATGAAGTTTGGCACTTAGCCACAAGTTATATGTATGTAAGTAATGTTCAAGCAAGCAGAAAATGTTTTGTATGACTGGTAATTGTAGCAAGCAACGTTAGTAAGGGAACTATGTTCCAACCTTCCCGGGTTAGGTAAGGGGTCTACTGGGGAAAAAGCCCCATCGCGAAGTAGATTGCCTCAGCACTTCTATGGTGAGGATTGATCCGTTCTTTCTAGCCATAGAGACTTGGGGTATCACTTATGGTGATTAAAGCCCTAAGTATAAAAATTCAGCAAGCTTATAAAACCAGTCAAAGAAAGTAAGAAAGAAGTTATTTTTGTAAAGTATGCTATGAAATGATTTTGGAAATTAAAAGAGTTATAGTATGTTACTACTATAAGTTTTGAAAGATATTATTTTGTAAAGCATGTTATGAAATGATTTCGAGAAGTAAAAAGTTATAGTATGTAATTACTATAAAGTTTTGACAGAAGTTTTATGTTACAAATTTTATAAAAAGTTGGAAGAAATAAGTTAATGGTTTGAGTCTAAAACTCATGTAACTCACGAGACATTATTGTCTTACGTATTTTATGTTTTGCCATGTATTCCAGGTTAAAATTCTAAAGTATAATTGGTTGGAGTAAAGCTGGAGTGGAGCCCGAGTTAGCTCCTGTCTTGGACTCAAGGTTTAATCCTTTCTTGCTTACTATGGTTAGTTTTGATATGGATTTGTACACCCACTGTTTTAAGCATTTAAATTACCGGTTTTTGACAAACCGTATTTTTGTATTCATGTATTTATATGAAAAACCATGGTATTTGCAAACAGTGAAAATGGGGTGTCACAAGTTGGTATCAGAGCCATAGTTTAAGCGAATTAGGATTGGCTTGTTCCACTCCTAGGCCTAAACTCATGCTATAGAAATGTTAGTTTATGAAAGTATGCTATATGATGTCTTAAATGATTAAGACATTATGCATTTTTTTAAAATATGTAGATATATAACACTAAGAAGTGTTATGTTAACGTTTAAAGTGAGCAAAAATGTGACCGTTAGGAAAATTATATAATATTTTCCATAACTGTAACACCCGGCTTTTTAAACAAAAACACCCCTGAAAAATTTTTCATTTGTAACACAGGTTTCAATACATAAAACCATAATAAGGGGTATATTTTAATAAAAACGGGTACAAGTGTATCAAGGAGAGTATAAATACCGTAGTCTCCTTTAAAGCCGGGCTGCTACTAACAGCATCTAAGAGTCCTACTGCACGAGTCACGGACTCTATCTTGTCCCCTACTAGTATCATGCTAACCTGCAGGGACAGTAACAAACGGTATGAGCTATAAAGCTCAGTGAGTAATCAAATCTACAATAACACGTATTAAATACAATCATGTATTTGTCTGGATATCGAATCCAAACTCCTAGCCTTACTGGCTGACCGAATATATCTTTAGGATTTCACATCCTAAGTTATAGTCTTACAGACTACAACATGATAACCTGCAATTATCAAACCACGTCAGTTATTTTACACATATAACCATATACAACTATTTGTGTCCCATCTCTCTCAGTCACATCAGACTGCACCGTATATCATGGCTATTTAAGCCGTACACTATATCATAGCTATATAAGCTGCATCAAAACATTATCAATATACAATTCATAGCCCGTAGGCTGTACCAGCTGGGTTTAATAACCCGATATCATAGCCAAAAGGCTGCACCATGTACCTGTAACAAAATCATAGCCCGAAGGCCGCATCGGAGACATAGCCCGAAGGCCGCACCGGTTAGATATGGCTCACGGTTTAGCCCGCTGTTGCCTATATAAGTTTGGCTCACAGGAAAATCCCGCTATTGCCTAGACTCACGGCTGATTCCGGTCTTGTCTATATAAGTTTCATTGACTCACGGCTGGTTTCGGTCTTGTCATTTCATTTTATTGACTCACAGCTCCGTTCTTGTCATCGCAATGACTCACGGCTTATCTGGTATTGTCGCATTACTGACTCACAGCTCCGTTCTTGTCTATAACAGACTCACGGCTTATCTGGTATTGTCATATCACAGATTATATATATATGTATTGACTCACAGCTCCGTTCTTGTCTTTCTCAGACTCACGGCTTATCTGGTATTGTCTTTTACATATATCTTTACACTTGTCATTTTCGTCCCTCGAAGCCGTTTCAACCTGTAACAGTTCAATCATCATATATCATATATGATATCAGTGAGATTACTCACCTGGATGCTAGCTGCATTTAAATCTCGGTTGTTTCTTGCCTTTGCGTGCACCACAACCATTTTGTCCCGTACCTATATATTCATTTATATACCAAATGATAATAGGTTAATAATCATTTCAATTGACTCTAATACATAAGAGTCCAATATTATGCAACTATAAACCATCCCTAGATGATAAACTTTCCATTTATCATCTTTTCATAAATTATACTCATTCCCGAGGCATTCGTATCGATCTACAGTGCCCCCGAGGAGTCGAAAACTCAATTTAGTATTTTTCTAGGACTTTTCATACCATCATGGACTTATGGTTCAAGTTTGAGGTAAATCGGACAAGCGTAGCAAAATTTAGCGTTTTTGGACCCCCTGCCAGGAAGCACGACTCGTGCATAATTTTGCCTTGAGAAGCACGACTCGTGCAAGGCATAAAAGGCAACATACTTTGTTCTGCAGGGGGAGCACGACCCGTGCCAAAAGAGCACGACCCGTGCTCTTTACTGCAGTGTCCAGAAATGCCCGATTTTTCATGCTACAACACCTGTTTTCACCTATTAAGTCCTTATACTTGTTCTTAATCATTTGGGGTTTGTTTCTAGACTAAAACCCTCCAATAATACAAGGTTTTAATCCAAAGAAACAACATCAATCAATCAAATGCAGATTTTAGGGTTCTTGAGCCAAAAACCCCAAAATCCACCCAATTCATCAAATTCTCTTGTTTCAATTGCATGTCCTTATCGTATGAACATGTTTAAGCCCAGAAATCATGTGAGAACTTCATGGATTTCACTGAATTTACAGATTTCAGTTTACCCACAAAACCCACCAAGAACAATCTAGGTTAGAACTTGAATTACTAACCTCCAATGCTTCCAAATCTTCAATTCAAAGCCAATAATCGAATTGCTAGCTTCAATTCTTCAAGAAAACTCCAAGTTCTGCAGAAATCGTCCAAGGAAAACCTTCTCCCGTGAGTTCTAAAAATTCTGCACATATGGGAGACTATTCCACTATTTATACTTCCAGAATTTACAATTTTGGTCCCTAAGTTCAATTTCTTGAACTTTGACCACAATAATCAAGTTTTATGACAATAAAACTTCCATTCTTTACACATTTGCCACAAACAACAATATTTTTTACATAATTGGTCGTTGACTTGGTCAAATGACCAAAATACCCTTTTTCGGTAAAACGGCCAGAAATCAGTTTTTATAACATTTTAAGTCCAAAACTTAAAATATTATTTCAAACCAAATACTTTTCTGTCCAAAAGACCATTTTACCCTTACAAGGTGAAATGACCAATTTACCCTTTTATTATAATTATATAATAAAGTATCTTGGCGTTACAATAACCGTCTAAATTTATTAAAGGCTATGTTTATAAAATAGTAAGATTTCTAGTAGTGATCACCATATACTTATAATGGTGTTATATGTTAAGGGAACCAGTGTCTCATGAGACCTTGTGGTAACAGCAGAACCAATATGTATAGGTGATTATGGTAATATGGGCCCGTATTATCATAATCACAGGATATGTATTGAGACTGGTGGAATCGCAAAGGAATTATGGCGTTCTGGTAGGTAAGATTTGTGAAAAGAGTAGTAAGAATAACATAGGAATTGTATGTCTATGTAACAAGAACAAGAAAGATTATAAGTAATATAAGTTAATGCAGTGGATATATACCACTTAGTATGGTGAAGTAAAAGAAATAAATATGATAGTTAGTACCCTTTAGACAGATTGAAAGACATTAAAGTATATGTGCCTGTAGAGGCGAGAGGAGGTATGAATAAGAGCGATATGGAGAAGAAACATGGGTATTGATTACCCATACAAGAGTTGTAAGACTCTTACATAAAGAATGAAAATTACCAGCAGGATGTATTAATAATATATAAATTTCTATAAAAAAATGGTAAAGAAGAGTTTAATGTAAGTAAGTGGTATGCTTTGGGCATGGCCATTGAATCTAAAATTTGTTTCTAAAAGGTGAATAAAAGTGTCCAAAGATTGGACAATTGATTAAGTCATAAGAATAATGGTGAGACAAGTAAAATGACAAGCAGCAAATTAAGTGAGAAGTAAATAAAGGTGGTAGGCTGAATGCTATATCTACGTATAGATTTGGAAGTCGTTGTTATGGATTGGCCTGTAAAAGAAGCAGCATACAAATGAAGATGCACGCACCATGATGTACCCGAACAGAAGTAACGTCACTATAAGTAAATGTGGAATCGATGTCTGCAAAGAATATTACTTAATGTAAAGTAGTAGCAGACTGTAACCGCTTGTAAATTATGACAGGTGTCGCAACGTGTAAGGCGATTATGGAAATTCTTGGTTGTCTCCAAGGAACTTCTCATGACAGAAGTTGGAATTTAATCAAAGTTGGGAGTTAACAAGCTTGTAGGTTGAAGGTAGAATATGCTTACCCGACAAAAATAGAAAACGGTTCGAGTGGTAAATTGTTAATTTATCTCTTAAAAGAAGAATGTTAAAAGTTGTCCCTAGACAAATATAATGTTAAAATATTGGTTATTAGGAATTAAATTCCACAACCAAATGAAAGAAGTATAAGAAGAAATACCGGTAATAAAATGGTATAATGACGTATGTTAACGGGAGAAAACCAAAAGCATGTAAGTAAGACGACTAAAGGTCATAATCACTACGAAGTAAAGAGCAATAGTAAATGTCTAAATAAGTATTAGACAAGGAATCAAAGACAAGATAAAAATTATAATAAACAGACAGGAAGTTACTACTTCCGAATGGGAATGGTGGATAAAAGTATACAAAGAATTTGAGAAATGGTTAGTACATGGCTAGTAACCATGAAATACAAAGAAATGTATATATGTTTATACATGCCCATAAATATAAAAGAACGAGTAAGTTTTGGAATATATACATAATGTATAAAAGTATAAAGGTGGTTATGAAGTAGGTATTCTGATTAGAATACTATAAAGTATGAAGCAAATGAGTAAGATAAGGTATTGGGCATACTGCCTCGAAATACAAAAGAACGAAAGATGACGAGAAAATAAATGGTAGTTGTGTATCACCTAAAGATACATAAGAAGTAAGTTCTATATGAAATATGAAATATGAAATATATAAGGTTGTAAAGAAATATATAGTGTAAAGAAGTGGAGTTTAAATGAAAGAATAATGTAATGTGTAAAGCATGAAGTTTATAATACATGGAAGAGATGGTAAAAGGTGTAAAGGTAAGAAATTTTTTTTTTAACAATAACTATAACCAGTAAAGATTAATGAGTGATAATGGTGTTTGAAGGTTGTGTCACGAATTTGTCATGGGACGAAAATGTTTAAAAATATCTAGTTGAATTCTTAAACCAAAAGAGAATCGGATATGCATATATATGTGTATATTATGTAATTAAGAACTTGCAAGCATATGTCAAGAAGTTAACAAATGTGCAACATAAATACACCACAAGATAGTAATATTATGAAAAGTGTAGTAAGTATGAGAATATAAATTATCGTATGCAACATGTATGAAGTCCCATAAGTGAATTGAAGAAAAACAAATTTTGAACCAATCATGGTAAACAATTTAAATACCGTGAGGAAAGAGTAATCAGAAGATCAGGTGCTAAACTAAGCACGAATGTGAGAAACAAGAATTGGCAAAGAAGTACTAAAACATAAATAATAATATGAGAATGGTACACGGAGTACACAAAAAGATGAAAAATATAGTAGAGATGATACCATTAAGTATGATGAGTAAATGAAGATGAAAGAAATATTTAAGTTGATTATATGTTGAATATGAAAGTAATACAAGTAAAGAATGATATAAGACAAGTATTAGAGAAGGTAATACATATAATGTACAGGAAATGAACAAGAAGTATGTGAAAAAAATGATTTTTTTCTTAAAAGTGTGAATTAAGAAGGAAGTTGACTGAAATAATAGAACAACTTCAATAGTAAAACTGTACAAGTTTATAAGGTTAAATATGGTGTATTATACATAGAAAGAAAGTTAATGATGTCTAATTGTTAAAATAAAAAGCGGTATGTTGTTTCGATTCTTCTAGAGTAAGATATGCAGATTTTTATGAAAATATATTGTTTTGACAGCTTCCGTCTCAAACAGAAAAGTAAGGATGTGAAAAAAAAAGAGAATACATTCCTTATGAGTGGTAATAAGTCGAGAATTTATAGTGGATGTAAAGAATAATAAAGTGAAGTTTAAAAGATCTAAAGAACAACTATGTAAATATAAGAAGTTGTAAAACCTCTAAAAAGAAAGAAGAAGTTATGTTCGAGTAAAATGTCCATTAAGGGACAAAATTTATAAAAGGAAAAGATTTTTGTATATCTATGAAATTGCATAAATACGAAACATATATAATTATGTTTAATGGTATTGGGAATCTTTATAAATAAAGAATGTTGTGAGTAAAATCTCACATGTTTTAGTAAAGATATGAGAAGAATTATAAAGTAGATTGTTATTTATGATAAAAAAGTATTGAAGTATGAAACTATTTTGTAAAATAAGTTTACTAAGAGAATGTATATAAATGAAATAAGGTAGAAAGGAAAGTAACTAGAATGAAGAATGTGAAACATGAATGAATGACTAAAAAGTGGAGAAAACTGATAAAATGACCGAAAGGGGTATTTTGGTCATTTAATAAAAGTAATGTATTTTTTTTATATAAGTATTATGAATATTATAAGGAAAAGAGAGTAAAATGACCAAAATGATATTTGGTTAACTGGGAAGATATAAAGTTTTAAAGAGATTTGTGAATCCTCTATAAAGGATTGAAAGCAGGAACTGTTAAGAGCTGATTAAAGAATCAAAAGCAACCAAAGAAGGAAAGATTAAAAGATAAAATAATAAAGAATATGAGTATGAGTTGATAAAAGAAAGTATATACTAAGAACCAAATTTGAGCTGAGAGTCTTTGAAGAAGAGGAAGAAATGATTCCTTATATTAATAGTCGGATGATGATTCCGAGGACGGAATTCCAATAAGGGGGAGGTAGTTGTAACGACCCAAAAATCTCGAATTTATATTCGAGAAAATACGTAAGGAAAAGACCAAAAATATTTTGAAAGTCTTAAAATAATTTACTTAGAAATGTGGTAAAATACCAAAAGTTTGGAGAAAGATGATGAAAAAGGGCAAAATGGTCATTTGACATCCAAATGACTTTTAAATAAGAAAAAATATGATTTTTGGAGCTAATATGTAATGAAATAAAAATTTTGACACCAAATAATGGTGATAAGTATTTGAAAGTTAATTCTAGTAAAAAGGGTAATTTGGTCAATTTGCCATAAAAGGGTAATTTGGACACTAGACCATGTGAAGGACCAAATATGTAAAAATATTGTTTACTTGTGGCAAAAATATAAGAAAAGAAGGTTTTATGTAATAAAAATTGATTATAGTGGTCAAAGTCCAAGAAATGAAAGTTCAGGGACTAAAATTGAAAATATAGAAAATATAAAAATGAGAAAATATCTCATTAATCCTCATAAATTCAGAGGAGAGTTCTAGAGGCTACGGGAGAGAGCTTGAAGATCCGATTTCTGCAAACTTACAAGATCGAAGCAAGAATTGAAGTTTCAAAGGTTAGTAATCAAGGTTCTAACTTCAATTCTTGAGTTGGTTCTTCACGGGATGAACTGAAATCTCATTTTCAGTCATGATTCCAAGTGATTAACATGGTTCTTATGTTCTGCACATGATGGTGTGTTAAGAACATACCAATTAATCCAAGAGTTTTGTTGATTTTGTGGATTTGGGGATTCTTGGTTCAAGAACCCTAATTTCTACATTTTGGGATTTGGAATGATTTCATGGATTAAAACTTGTTATAAACTCAAGGTTTTGGTCATGAAATGATTCCATAAGTATTAAGTCAAGTATCAAGTTCTTAATAAGTCAAAACAGGGAGTTATAGTGCAAAAATCGGACTGCTACAGTGCAAAACCGAAGCAAGAAGAAGCTGCCCAGAAAGAGCACGGGTCGTGTTCATTATGCACGAGTCGTGCTCTCCCTAAACACCAAAATAACTTGTTATTTAATGCATGCACGAGTCGTGCTCCCTCAAGGCTTAATTTTGCACGAGTCGTGTGTTTATTCAGGGGTTTTTAAAGTTTGAATTCGATGCTAGGCATGTCCAAATGACTTCAAACTTTAACTACAAGTCCATAATGATTTGAAAAGTCATGGAAAATTATTAAACCGGGAATACGACCTCTCGAGGGTACTGTAGTGAAATACGTATGAGATACGACTCATATAAAGTTAATCAGTTAGAAGTCATACACTTGTTATGACCTGTATTGGTATTATAAGGACTCTAATGAGTTATAGAGTCAGTTAGAATGAATGTTAATGTATAAAATGTTAATCATAGGTTTATGCCAAATGATTAATTGGATCACGAAAGAGCATGAATACAAGGGACGTTTAAACAATCTACTAGCAATACATGAGGTGAGTACATGCAGTATTTTTACCCATTCTGGGGTACATGGCAAGTAAGTATTTTCAAGATTTCTTATAAAATCTTATATGTGAAATTATATGCAAGAGTTTTATTTCTAACTTGTTTGAGAAAGTATAATGCTATAATTGAAGCTATGTTTTAAACTATAAGTCAAATTAAGTGAAAGTATATATTGGCCTATGAGTCAATTGAGTGAAAGTATGTTGATCTACGAACCAATTATGTGAAAGTATATTTCGATTACAAGTTATATATGTTTTCAAATATGAATGGCATATAGCCACAAGATGATTAAGAAGTATGTTTTGGTTACAAATTGTATATGTTTTCAAGTATGAATGGCATATAGTCAAAATATGTTGGAAAGTATGATTTGGTATAAAGCTTAGAATGTTATAAAAACATATTTTACATATGTGATGAAAGTTATAAATTTGGCATCTAGCCATAAAGACAGAAAATAATGAAGTTTGGCACTTAGCCTCAAGTTATATGTATGTAAGTAATGTTCAAGCAAGCAGAAAATGTTTTGTATGACTGGTAATTGTAGCAAGCAGCGTTAGTAAGGGAACTATGTTCCAACCTTCCCGGGTTAGGTAAGGGGTCTACTGGGGAAAAAGCCCCATTGCGAAGTAGATTGCCTCAGCACTTCTATGGTGAGGATTGATCCGTTCTTTCTAGCCATAGAGACTTGGGGTATCACTTATGGTGATTAAAGCCCTAAGTATAAAAATACAGCAAGCTTATAAAACCAGTCAAAGAAAGTAAGAAAGAAGTTATTTTTGTAAAGTATGCTATGAAATGATTTTGGAAATTAAAAGAGTTATAGTATGTTACTACTATAAGTTTTGAAAGATATTATTTTGTAAAGCATGTTATGAAATGATTTCGAGAAGTAAAACGTTATAGTATGTTATTACTATAAAGTTTTGACAGAAGTTTTATGTTACAAATTTTATAAAAAGTTGGAAGAAATAAGTTAATGGTTTGAGTCTAAAACTCATGTAACTCACGAGACATTATTGTCTTACGTATTTTATGTTTTGCCATGTATTCCAGGTTAAAATTCTAAAGTATAATTGGTTGGAGTAAAGCTGGAGTGGAGCCCGAGTTAGCTCCCGTCTTGGACTCAAGGTTTAATCCTTTCTTGCTTACTATGGTTAGTTTTGATATGGATTTGTACACCCACTGTTTTAAGCATTTAAATTACCGGTTTTTGACAAACCGTATTTTTGTATTCATGTATTTATACGAAAAACCATGGTATTTGCAAACAGTGAAAATGGGGTGTCACACAAATCATACGACTTGGCATCCTATACAAGACCTACAAGTCAAAACATACAGTATCATCCCTAGGCTCATACGCATGCAACTTCACACATAGTATAGCAAGGAAACTAACCTGAATCGAAAGGCGTACAATCTCACACGTGTATCCTCCACACTCGATCAACACGAACCTCCTAAATCGAAAATGGCATAGATTAGTGACCTAACCTAGCCGAGGTCAACTCCTAAGGTTAACTTTCCAATTTCCTCATGGTTTGACCAAAAATCAAATTGGTTAAAAGTCAACGGTCAAAGTCAAAGTCAACGATCACACATAGCGCCACTACCAAGCGATGGTAGCGTCGCTATGGATATGTTCAAAAATGGGTTTTTGCCAATGGTAGGGTCGCTATCCTCTATAGTTAGCGATGCTAACCTCGAAGATTCCAACTTCCTTGTTAAGCACTTAATATGTTAAGACAAAGGCTACAAGCTTCTAAGGTTTATCCAATTGGTCTAAGGATTCATAAAAATACGAAATTTATGGTCATACATGCCTCGTGCATGACAAATCCAAGATCTGGGTCAAAGGGGTCCTAAAACACTTAGCAAAGCTCACATTAACTCAAGAGGGCTTGAGTATGCCCTCTCCTAAGGCTTAAGAATTCCGGAAAGGATGTAAAAGTCGAATTAATGCACTGGAGTTCCCAACATTCCAAGGCTATAACCATTATGGACCAAAAACCAACATATCTAACCTTAAACTCCTAAACCTAAGAAAAAACCATCAAGCAATGATCTTTATGACTTACAGAGGTCCAAAAGCTAAATAGTGAGCTGAATCTTGAGTGTAGCCTTGTAGGAGATTCCCTTAACACCAAGCTTCCTTCCTTATTCTCCAAGCAAGTTTCAAAACCAAGAAAATGGAGTTAGAAACACCAAGAGAGGCTAGGGTTACGATTTAGGGTTTATCTAGACAATTGAGGCTGATAAGGGACGTCTCCTAGGGTTAAGCTTCCTTAAATAGGGCCCAAGTCCCGAAACCTAGGGTTTTACAATTACAGCAGATAGCGCCGCTAACTTTAGGAGTTAGCGCCGCTATCAACGACTATCCTGCATGCAGACTTAAACACTCCTTACCGCCGCTATCCCCTAACAATAGCGCCGCTAAGGGCCTCATCGAGCAAAAGTTATTATTAACATTATTCAAATTAATACTTGGGAAATGGGTCTTACATAACAGCTTGTTATTATGGTCTTTTAAGCAACATAATGTCATATTCTTGTCTAGTGGTGAGGCCAGATACCACGGGGTTGCAAATTCCGTTGTACAAACTAGTTGGTCTTGCAATATTCTTCGATAGCTTCAGTCCTCGCCTCCTAGAGCCAAAAATGTCTTCTATGATAATGCAAGTTTTATGTACATATTATATATCTAACCTAGTGCAACACAACACACCAAACACATTGTGATTGACATACATTTCGTTCCCGATCTAGTTGCCTTTAGAAGAGTTTGAGTTGTTCATGTGTCTTCTAGATCGCCTTTAGAATAGTTTGAGTTCTTCATGTGTCTTCTAACTCTCAGTATGATGATATCTTCACCAATAGACCTCCATCATCTCTATTTATTGATTTTTTGTCCAATTTGAATGTTGAATCCAATCTTACCATAAAACTTTGGGAAGATGTTAGTGTATAGACCCAATTTAGTCATGTTATGGTTTAGCCCATTATTCTATTCCCCTTGATAATTTGTATATACTTGTGGTTACTAAAAAAGACTATTCATATAAAAATTTGTCTAACAGTTAATATGTTAATACTGGTATTTCTACGTGAAAATTATGGTGTATTAACTTCTTTTAAAAGTACCAAATTCATACATGTTGAATTATGATGTTGCAATCGAGACATGAAAATATGTGACATAACAATAATTGATGTATTAATCCATTATTACTTGTTAAACTTTCTTTGACAAACTCACAATATTTTACTTCTACACTTATACATGTATTACAAACTAGACGAATGCCCGCACGTTGCACAGAAAACAAAGTATGTATTTAGAATATAGATAAATACATGTATCAAAAAACTAGAATACAGAAAGTTATAATACTTTTAATAAATGAATACAATTAATAAAATAAAATAAATTTTAATATGATTCAAGATAAATATTTATCTCGAATCACACGATTCTAATAGCATCTACTTATAGGTTGTGCATGGATAATATTTTTGTATAATTTCGAGTCAGTTTAATTTTTATCGATTTCTAAATCGAATTAAAAACTATTTATTTGGTCATGTTTGAATTTCAAATAGTTATTTCAAACTAATAGTATGCTTTTTGGTTTTTGTATTTATTTTTTCTTATCATTATGATTTTATTTGAAGTTTACTTAATATATATGTATATATATTAAAACTTTAATAATCTATAACGATTACTTCTATACAATATAAATTTTATATATTTTATTATATTTATTTTTTAAATAGTCTCATTGGTTATAAATGAAACACTAAGATACTACCTGTTAATAATGAAATTTTTTCTTGAAATACTAAAAAATTTAAATAATAAAATCTTTAAAAAATTAAAAATCAATTCCAAATAATATGTCCAAATTGGTTCATTTTCAATATTATAAGTTTTTTTTAAATATACAACAAAGAGAAAACTAAAACTAATAGAAAAATTATAAATGATTAAAAAGTATATTTACATATTGTAGAAATACAAATTACTAAAGGGATAAAATCTACAAATTTGAACGATAATTAAATGATAGTCCATAGTTTAGAAAATGTTTTCATTGTTACTCAAGTATTTTGGAAAATGCACTTTTAATGACAATAATATAGGAACATGTTAATGGTGTGTGTCGTATGATGTATAGTAAAAACCACACATGGCACGATATATGCGATTTGGAATTTTGAAAAGCACAAATTGTTTGGCAAAAGTTCAAATTGCATTATATGGTACAATGCATATGGTTTTATGCACGTTGGAGAAGATTCAGAGCTCATTTCGAAACCGACTTGCTATCTTTCAAGTTCGACCTCTTTAAAATAAAAATAATTAAACATTCAAATATAAATTTCTTTGAACTTTAATTATTTGAAAATGTTTCCAACAAAAAATATGATTAATGATTTATATAATTGTTTTAACTTTGAGGGAAACATTTATTTATAGATTAAGAAAGCTTCTTACGTTGGTTTATCATGATGATGTGGGATCAAACTTTCCTTCATAGAGTTCTACTTTGTGTCATTTTCTTATCCCATATTGTTTAAGAAACACTATTTATGGGAAATCAAACATCTATAAATGAAGAGATTAATACATTTCTCGTCTCATACAACTTAAGAAAAAAATTTCAAGGGAAAGCAAACATCTATAAGTAGAGAGGTTAAACCATTTCTCTCATATATTTGCTCTTTTGTGTTCTTGATTCTAACCGACATAGCATCAGTTGCAACGTTCCATCAACCACTGGTTTCGGTTTTATAACCAATTTCTTAATATTTGGATGGGTACAATATTTGGATGGGTACCCACTGGTGCCCACTTTTTTTTTTAATTATTCAAATGAATGTGGTACATGACAGAAATTCATGTTTATCTCTATTAATTGAATGACATCTATCATAAGATTTATATAGATATAAATTAGTATACTTGTTTGAACTTTGAACGATGTTTAAACATTTATTGTTTGAAAATTTTATGTATATAAATCTTATTGAAATGGGAAAAATAATTTATAACGTTGTCATCACATATTAAACTATGACGCAGGACGTATTATCAACTTGCATCCGAATCAGGGTTTTAATGATTTTTAACTCATTTTAATATTTCATCTTTTAGTTGTTATGCTTTTGGAAGATAAAACAAAATAATAAAATACATTGAAACTTTGAGATAAAACATGTTTTTATGATAAATTAACCATTAATTAACAAAAAGTTTTGAAAATCTTGGTTTAATCAACATTATGGGATAAGGCAACCTAATGGGTGGTATTGTAGAAGAGAAATATAAAACGTTATATGGATGTGCGAAGCAATATGAGTCAAATACAAGAACTTTAAATTAATATGGTAAAAGATAAATAGTTTATCCTGAAACATATTGTTTCAGTGACCTTTCTCATAAGAAATATACATATATTTTAAAAAAATTAATACATAGATAATGGTTCAACGTTATTTGTTTGAATAATTCTCAAATGTTCGTTATTGAAAATTTTTATGTACGTATATCATGGTGAATAAAAAAAGTCCACATTGTTATCACTTTTTACCACGACATACTCTAAACTTGCAACCTAATCAGTTTTTAGTAACATTCATCTTTATTGTTTGTTTGAATACTTTTGGAAGCCAAAACCAAATAGTAGAATCATTTATTACTTTGATAAAACATGTTTCTAAGATAAATTGACAATCAATTAATAATAGACTTTGAAAGTTGTATCATGATCAAGATTGATGGATATGAGATCCAATGTGTGGTATTATATAACGTAAAGATGAAATGTTAGATAGATGTGTGAATCGATGTGGGACAAAGAAAAAAAATTCAAAATAATATGTTAAAAGATAAATCATTAACACACTGTTTCAGATGGTCTCATTTATAAGAGATATTTAAAACATTCACAATTAAAAATATATGTGTATACATAGCGGTGAATCAAGAATTGTTTACACTGTTGTCACTTTTTACGAAAACATACTATAAACTTCCAACCTAGTTGAGTTTTTAAAAGTTTTAAGTAATTTTAACTTCACTTTTAAGTTTCAATACTTCTAGATGCGTGGTATTATATAATGTAAAGATGAAATGTCAGATAGATATGTGAATCGATGTGGGACAAAGAAAAAAATTCAAAATAATATGTTGAAAGATAAATCATTAACAGATCGTTTTAGACGGTCTTCTTTATAAGAGATGTTTAAAAAATTCACAATTAAAAAAAATATGTGTATACATAGTACCGTTGTCACTTTTTACAAAAACATATTATAAACTTCCAACCTAGTTGGGTTTTTAAAAGTTTTAAGTAATTTTACCTTCACTTTTAATTTTCAATATTTCTAGAAGTTGAAACTAAAAATTATAATCCTTGAAAACTTTGCGATAAATTTTTTTATGATAAAATGACCACTAAATAATGATAGACTTGAATGTCTCTTGTGATCAAGATTGATGGATAATAAAAGCAAATATTATATAAGTGTAAGAGGAATGGTCATATATGTTTGTGAAACAATGTGGGACAGAGAAAAAGAATTCAAATGTTGGATGTTGATAAGTTGAAGGTTTCAAATGCATATGATATAAGGAAAAATACTTCATTTATAAGATATAAGATGATGATGACAACCACGATGGCTGCATCCAGGCCCGGCCCAATGGGAGGGGCAACTCGGGCGATGGCCCAGGGCCTCCAAACTCCTAGGGCCTAATTTTTATCCACCTCAAACCCAATACTATGTTCAAAGTCGTACGTATCATTCCAGCGAGCAGCGTATTAGCGGAAATAGATCGGGGAATGCGGGAACAAAAGAGAGAAGGTACCGATTCTTCAGGCATGATCGACTCCGGTCTCCAAATCGCCAATCGCCATCCACGCAATCTTTGGTGCACCACAACGGTAACAAGATTAAATAAGGTAAGTCAAATTGATTTGGAATTCCCGATTTGGTTTTAAAATCCTTGCGTTAATTTCAGAAATCAGAATAAATAATTGCCCTTCAAAGTGAAAAGCTTCTTATTCGTTGATGGTGAATTCGAATTTGGAATTGTAACTGTGGAATTGTGAAAAATCCTTGCGTGAACAGCAAAACATCAATTTCGAATTGTTCCTGTCGAATTGTAACTTTTTGGTGTTAATCTGAATTTCGAATCAACTGTGGCGTTCATCTGAATTTCGAATTGTTTCTGTCGAATTGTAACTTTTTGGGGATTGGAAGTTGGAATGTCAAACTCGTGAAGTCTATGGTGAAGCCGTGAACAGCAAAACAGAACAAGTTACAAGTGCACAGCTTCTTATTTCAATTGTAAGTGCTCTACTTCTTTTATTTCGTTTTTTGAAATAGTTTAATTTTCTTTACTTCTTTTTTCTCATTATCATAATTTTGTTTAACTTTAGAATAATAATATGTTTCCTAGAAAACATTTATCTGGTAGTGAAAAAAGAAAAAAAAACAAAAAGTTGAACAACTAATACTATCACAAAAAGGATCCATGGATAAATTTATGAAAAAAGTAGGTACTTCTAATGCGAATATACCTAATGAGAATGAAAATATATCTAATGAGAATGAAAACATGGCTAATGAGAATGAAAATGTTATTAATGAGAATGAAAACATGCCTAATGAGAATGATAATATACCAAATGAGAATGATAATGTTATGAATGAGAATGAAAACATACCTAATGATAATGATAATGTTATCAATGAGAATGAACATCAATTTGTTCCTCCTTTAGATATATATGATCCAAGTAATTGGGATATAATTGACAATAAATTAAGAGAACTTTTAGTAGAAAAATGGCCGATAAGAGAATTAAATCTAGTGTTTCCTAAAGATAGTTTATCTAGACATTTTTCTTATGCTTATTATACTAGAATATTAAATAATGGAGAGACAAGTGATCGATATTGGCTAGTTTACTCAAAAAAAGTTGATAAAGTATATTGTTTTTGTTGTAAATTATTTAAACCTAATAACTATAACAATAAAATTTCTTTAGCAAACGATGGATTTAATGATTGGAAACACCTTTTTGATAGACTTAAGGAACATGAAGTTAGTACGCAACATTTTATTTGTATGGATTCTTGGGATGAACTAAAAGTTAGATTGAATAAGAATAAAACAATTGATAAAGATTTACAACAACAAATTATAAACGAAAAATTACGTTGGAAACAAGTTTTAATAAGAATAATTGCGGCCATCAAATATTTATCAAAATACAATTTGGGTTTTCGAGGTTGTAATGAAAAACTTTTTCAAGATTCTAACGGTAATTTTTTAGGTGCAATTCAAATGATGAATGAATATGATGCTGTAATTCAAGATCATGTTAGGCGTATAGAAAATCAAGAAATTCATAATCATTATTTAGGGCACAATATTCAAAATGAACTAATTTCTATTTTAGCTGAAAATGTTAGAAATTCTATAATTAAAATTATTAAAAAAGTAAAATATTTTTCTATAATTCTTGATTGTACTCCCGATGTTAGCCTTAAAGAACAATTGACTTTCATTATTCGATGTGTGAACATGTCTTCTAACAAAGTAAAAGTTGAAGAATATTTTTTAGAATTTTTAATAGTAGAAGATACTTCGGGTTTAGGAATTTATAAAGAGTTAATAAAAGCAATTTAATCATTTGATCTTAATATTGATGATGCAAGAGGTCAAGGTTATGATAATGGTTCTAACATGAAAGAAAAATACAAAGGGGTTCAAAAACGATTACTTGAAATTAATCCGAGGGCGTTATTTATGCCATGTGCTTGTCATAGTCTTAACATTATGGTTAGTGATATGACACATTCTTGTGTTAAAGCCGAATCTTTTTTTGGAATATTGCAATGTATATATGTATTATTTTCAAGTTCCACTAAAAGATGGAAAATATTACTTGATAATGTTTCTAATTTAACCGTTAAATCACTATGTAACACACGTTGGGAGTGTCGAATAAAAAGTGTAAGAGCTATTAGATATCAAGCTCCCCAAATAAAGAAAGCATTGACAGCATTATCTAAATCAAGTGATGACGCAAAATCAAAAAGTGAAGCTCAAAGTTTAGTTAAAGCCATTGAAAATTATGAATTTTTACTTGGTATGGTGATTTGGTATGATATATTATTTGCTATTAATAAGGTTAGTAAAAAGTTGCAAACTAAAACTATGTGTATTGATGCCACCATTGATCTAATAAAAGATATGATGAAATTGTTTAAAAAGTATAGAGAAGAAGGATTTGACACTAGTATAGAAAATGCTAATGCTATTGCATTTGATATGAATGTTGAACCTACTTTTCCAAATAAACGACGAATTATTAGAAAAAAGCAATTTGATGAAACTAATGATGAACATGAATTTGAATCAACCGAAGAATCTTTTAGAATTGAGTATTTTACATATGTTGTTGATGTGGCAGTTAATTCATTAGATGCTAGATTTGAGGAATTGACAATATTTGAAAATAATTTTGGTTTTCTATATGATTCAAAAAAATTAAAATCATTAGATGACAATGAACTTAAAAAATGTTGTACTAATTTCGCCTTATGTGATGTAGACTTAAATGATTTTATTTCGGAACTTAAAGTATTGCAAACGATTTTGCCAAATGTGTTTATGTCCGCGGTTGAAATATTAGAGTTTGTTAAATATAAAAATTGTTATCCAAAACATTGCATATCAAATTCTATTAACTATACCGGTTACCGTGGCATCCGCCGAAACAAGTTTTTCAAAATTAAAATTATTAAAAAACTATTTGAGATCATCAATGTCACAAGAAAGATTATTTTGTTGAGAAAGATATGTTAGACAATATTAAATGTGATACCATTATTGATGACTTTGCCTCTAAAAAGGCTCGAAAATGTAAGTTTGTTTAGAGATTTATTTTGTTGTTGTTATGTATTATGATTCAGAGCATGTTCTGACCTTTTTATTGTTTTGTTTTGTTTTGTAATATGTAGTTGTTATGTTGTTTGGCACATGAGGTATTGTCTCATGTCCATTTTTTTCCATAGGTGGGGAGTCCCCAGCCTGCTATTGTATTTATTTTCTAAATTAATAAAAAATTCAGGAGGTATCGTCCTCTTTTATTATAAAAAAAACTTTATCCTTAAGGCCTCATTTTATATTTCGCCCCGAGCCCCAAATCAGCTTGAGACGGCCCTGGCTGCATCAACCATAAGCTTTGAGATGGGTACAAAATGTTTTTTTAACCGTGGTATCAAAATATTATGTTTTTAATATGTTAGTTTATCTAAAATATATATTTTTTTCATATATGTGGAACCATTTTTGTTTCCTTTTTCAACAAGAAGAGGTGTTCCAAACCCATTTTTTATCACAAAAAACTTTTCTACTATTATTTAAGCGTTATAGAATGTCACATTCTGTTTTGAAAACTTATAACTTTAGGGTAACGTGCTCAAAGTTAACTCCGGTTTATGTAAATGTCATTATTTATTATTTTTTTAGGTAATTATGGCATCTAACTTTAACTTGTTTATTAATTTATTAGGAAATACGTTCATTATCAACACTAAAATGAAAATAAAATATTAACGGAGTCAAACACATACCTTTTGTATGCCATGTTACCACTTTATCATATTCGTCAGTGGGGATATCAAGGAGGGGTTAGTAGAGGAGGGCATACTTATTTTATTTATTTTAGTTAATTCCCTAGAATATTAAATATTAATTAATTAATTAATTAAAGAAACTTTTGATGCAAAACACAATTATAATAATCTGTAAAGTTTGTAACAACTTTATTAAATACATTAGAGGTTTCTCTTGCGAGCATAAGAAGCTATTAGATAACTTCATTATTAAGTTAACAATTCAAATCAAATTTTTATAAATCTTTTAATCTTGTATTATTAAACATTTATTGGATATCAAATATAAATAAAAGAATTCGACAAACAATTAAATCAATGGATAATGACTTGATAGGGTGACGAACTTTTAAAATTGTTCATGTTTTGTCACTGAACTTATTTTTATGCTCGATTTACCCATGAACTTTTTAAAATTGTTTACATTTGGTCACTTGAACTTATTTTTGTGGTTGATTTACCCATAAATTTTTTAAAATTGTTCACATTTTATCCCTTATATTTTTTTGTCCACAAATATGACCATTATATTATTGGTCATATGTACACAAAAAAATAAGTTTAATAGTCATATGTATAAAAAAAACAAGATTAATGATCATATGTGTACAAAAAAAACATAAGTAATTAAATATGAATAATTTTAAAAAATTAATGGATAAATCAAACATAAAAAAAAGTTTAATAACCAAATATAAACAATTTTAAAAGTTGATTAACTTATCAAATTATTATCCTTTAAATCAAATAAATGTGAACATAAGCATACTATCTTTCAATCTCAAGCTCTCAAAGGCTATATATGATTGAAACTCAAATCATTTAAAAACATTGTTATACTGACGAGAAAGGAATCTTTACCGGTCAAAAGTCGGAGGGATTTTTGAGAATTAGATTTGGATTTAATATTTTTTTAATGGATAAAATGATTTTACTATTAATTAAAATACTATAAATCAGGATTAAGGTGTCACGTGGTCACGTGCTATGGCCAGTGAGTCGGTGTCCTTTTATATATAAATTTTCTGGCGCACGAGTTGCGGGGGTGACATTGGGCTTCCAAAATCGTGTACACTGGCGCGTGTTTATAACGCGCCTCTCAAAGGTTTTGATTTGTTTTTGACAAAGAGCACGTGAGACCGTGGAACGATGTAAGCGCGTGTAAAATCTAATATTTTCCTGGGCTTGACCGGCCGAAGAATCGGGTACAGCCCCCACAAATAGTATAAATAAACCCGGTCTTTTTTGGGTCACCACGTCACCAAATTTGTAGGATGTGGTGTGTCACGTGTTCAACACCAAAACCTGTGTCTAGTACGGTGGTATCGAAACTTTATTTTTTTTAGGTGTGCGGTTTGAGTTTGTCGTGTTATTTTAGGGTTAAATATTTTAGAGAATTTGGAACAAATATTTCGTTATGACAAGAGTAAGTAATCATGAATTTTCAATGATAACATAAATAAAGATTGTAATTATTATTAAAATGAATTAACAGAATCTTATACAAATTAAAAGTATTTGTGTTTATAGATTACAAACTCAAATTTATAGAGATTGGGGCATGTAGGTGCAGTGTTTTAGGATACAAATTGTTCTCGTGTGGGTCTGTTTCGATGATTCAACAATATAATCAAGTGATGTTCAGTGGTTGGGGTGTGCGTTATGCAGACACACGGTGCTTTTAACCGTAAAGGGCGTCCAATCGAAAATTTATTTTAATATTATGTAAATAAAATTCAAAAGGCAAAAATAATAATGCATTAATTAAAGAATAATTTCATGCTACTAATTTCATTAATGTAGTATTATTTATTAGTAGTAAAATTACATTTGTTGAATATATTCTTATATCAATTAGAATTTAGATACCAATATAAATACATTTACAAAAGGTATTAACCTAACATTTTTGTCAATTACAAGGTGGGAATGTATGATTGAAAGTGTGAGAGCAATAGTGCTTTTAAGATGGTATTGTTGGAATACGATAACATAAAACAAACGCAGCGGAAACAGAAATCTAAATCGCATTCAACCAGAATCACAGAATCATGCACACTTTTGTAACTGTAAAATCAAGAGGGTTCAAGACATACCTTTTAAGTCTCAGATCTGATTTTGTTAGGATGACGAGAGCCCAAAGTAGAACTCCTCTAATGTAATCGCACCCAAGACAACGATCCAGCACCCGTTGATGTAGTATATACCTTTGCTTGAAGTTTTAGCACGTAATACCTAGGGTTTTGAAAGAAATCGGCCGTATACCGAGGGGTGGGAGGAGGGTGACGAAAATTAGGGTTTTGGCCGCCCATACAACTCAGATCTAGGGTTGTATTTATAGTGCTCCTCATCCTTATCCCCTCCTTTGTGGATATTTCATTTTAGTCCTTTATCCTTATTAAGTTTCTAATTAATATACCTTTACTTTGGTATATTAATAAACTTAACCATTAAGTTTCTAATTAATATACCTTTACTTTGATATATTAATAAACTTAACCCCTCAAGTTTATTTTCGATATCTTTTAGCTAAATCGTCTCTTGCGTGTAACCCAAAAGGACCCTACTATTTATAATAATATTACCAACTTGTTATAACGATGGGCATATAACCAACAGTCTCCCACTTGCACTTGTTATAACAACTGTATGGTCTAATATTCATTAACCTAGTAAGGTGTATGTCATCCTAGACAAATGCCGTGTTCATCTAATGAAACAGCCCTTAGGCAAGTGATCAAATATTCCTTTGTTCTACAAGATATCCATATGAACGTCTGACATGGAATTCTGTCAGTCTTAAACATTCAAGATTATGTTTCCCGATAGAGATTTGTGATGACCACAACAAACTGCACTTATTGATTCTATATCAATTCAGTTCGAGTACGGACGTACATTTGCTGTCAACACCAAATCATCGAGGGGCCCATGGATATCGCTTCTCCTGTTAGGGCAGAAGGAACAAATAAACTTTGATTACACGGATCTCGCCCACTCATCATGTCATATCTGGACATTCTCTGTATGGCTGCCAGTTACGGACAACGTTGGAGAAAACCAAGACATAACAGACTGCAGGACTAAGAATCAATGCATCTCCGCTTGAAGAATATAAGATATTACCATCTTAGAATTACTCGTGACACATTCCATGAAGTAATCTCTAAGTACAGGTTACTCCAATACTTAATCCCTATTAAGTACACATGAGAATTAGCGCATCTCTATGCTATGTCCATCTCTATAGACAATTTACTAATTCCTCATGTCAGCCTTGAATCAATACTTACTCCCAAAAGTATGACCGACTGTGGACGTTTTGAATAATAAAATAATTATTCAGGAAGTCAATAAAACATGCAAAATTGGAACACAATGATAAACTAATGAAATGACTGCCTTCATGCATATATTAAGTTCTCCACATAATAGTCTTCAAAACAAATAAAGTTTCACATTGCTTGAGTTCCAAATACAAATCAAACTAAATTAAATACACTTAAACCAACTCATTTGCAAATCTAATGCCCATCGACCTAGTATGAGAATCATGCTTGGCCTGAGATAGCGGTTTAGTGAATGGATCAGCAAGATTATCTTCTGATGTAACTCTACTAATCATGATGTCTCCTTCTTCAACGAGCCTCCGGATATAATGGTACTTCCGGTGTATATGCCTTGTGCGCTTGTGAGCTCTGGGTTCTTTCGCCAAGGCGACTGCACCCTCATTGTCACAGAAGATCTCAACTGGACCATCAATGCTAGGAACAACACCGAGATCCCTGATGAACTTCTTCATCCACATGGCTTCCTTTGCAGCTTCATTAACTGCAATATACTCAGCCTCCGTTGTCGAATCAGCTACTGTTTCTTGCTTGGTACTCTTCCAAGTTACTGCCCCACCATTCAGTAAGAACACGAATCCTGACTGCGAACAGGAGTCGTCTCTATCGGTTTGGAAGCTAGCATCACTATAACCACTTACAGTGAGTTCTTCCATGCCCCCATAGACCAAGAACACTTCCTTCGTCCTCCGAAGATACTTAAGAATGTTCTTGACTGCGGTCCAATGATTTTCACCAGGATTGGCCTGATAACGACTCGTCATACTCAAGGCACAAGAGACATCAGGCCTTGTACATAACATGGCATACATGATCGATCCCATTGCTGAAGCATATGGGATTCGACTCATTCTCTCTCGTTCATCACTAGAACTAGGACATTGGTCTCTACTCAATGTCATACCACGTTGCATAGGCACGAATCCTTTCTTGGAATCCTGCATCTTGAACCTTTTCAAGATTTTGTCTATGTATGTACTCTGGCTTAAACCAATGAGTCGCCTAGATCTATCTCTATAGATCTTTATACCAAGTATGTATGCCGCTTCTCCCAAGTCTTTCATAGCAAAACAATCCCCAAGCCAAGTTTTAACACTTTGCAACATTGGGACATTGTTTCCTATGAGTAGTATGTCATCAACATACAGCACAAGGAAGACAACAGCACTCCCACTAGCTCTGACATATACACATGGCTCATCTTCACTTCTCGAAAATCCAAACTCTTTGATCTTCTCATCGAAGCAGATATTCCAGCTGCGAGATGCTTGTTTGAGTCCATAAATCGACTTCACAAGTTTACACACTCTATTGGGATATTTGGACTGTACAAAACCCTCTGGTTGTGTCATATACACATCTTCTGAAAGTTTTCCGTTAAGGAAAGCGGTTTTTACATCCATTTGCCATATTTCGTAGTCATAAAAGGCTGCGATGGCAAACAATATCCTGATAGATTTAATCATTGCCACTGGTGAAAAAGTTTCCTCATAATCAATCCCTTGGGTTTGAGTATAACCCTTTGCCACTAGTCTGGCTTTATATGTGTGTACTTTTCCATCCATGTCTGTCTTCTTCTTGAAGACCCATTTACACCCAACTGTTTTAAGGCCAGGTGTTTGATCAACCAAGTTCCAAACTTGGTTATCAACCATGGATTTCATCCCGCTCTCCATAGCCTCCTTCCATTTGGTAGCATTTGGGCCTGCCATTGCTTCCTGATAGCTGGTAGGTTCATCGTCACCTACCATTGACTCATCACCTTCAGTAATATGTAAACCATAAAATTCAGGTGCATGACGTACTCTATCAGATATCCGGACAGGAGGTGGAGGTATGTCAGATTCCCCAGCTGTACTTGGCTGAGGCTCAACAGGTTTTTCAACCTCTGATTGAGAGCTAGTGCCAACATCAGGTCCTTTATTGGTTGGTTCTTGAATTTCCTCAAGATCAATTTGGCTCCCACTGGACTCTTGGTGTATCAGCTCCCTCTCTCGGAAGACTGCCCTTCGTGCAACAATCACCTTGTTTTCAGAAGGTTTGTAAAACAAATACCCAAAAGAACTAGCAGGATAACCAATAAAGTAACACCTCTCTGATCTGGGTTCTAGTTTGTCGATGGCTTCACGACGGACGTAAGCCTCACAACCCCAGACTTTCAAATGCGCCAATGAGGGTTTAGTCCCATTCCATATTTCAGAGGGTGTTTTGCTGACCTTCTTAGTTGGTACAAGGTTCAGGACTTTTGCTGCAGTCTCCAAGGCATAGCCCCAGAAACTAATTGGAAGCGTAGCACGACTCATCATGGACCGAACCATATCAAGTAATGTTCGGTTCCTCCTCTCAGCTATACCATTATGTTGTGGTGTTCCGGGAGGAGTCAGCTGTGAAACAATTCCACAGTTCCCCAGATGATCGTAGAATTCTTGACTAAGATATTCTCCACCCCTGTCGGATCGGAGGATCTTAATCCTTTTGCCCCGTTGATTCTCTACTTCGTTCTGAAACCTTTTGAACACCTCGAAGGTTTCAGACTTATGTTTAATCAAATAAACATACCCATATCTACTGAAGTCATCAGTAAATGTGACGAAGTACTTTTCTCCATGTCTTGTGGCTGATCTGAACGGTCCACAAACATCAGTGTGTATGAGGTCCAACAGATCCTTGCCTCTTTCAAAGTTCCCTGTGAATGGCGCTTTTGTCATCTTGCCTAATAAACAAGACTCACATACATCATCAGACTTGAGGTCGAATGATTCCAAAATCCCATCCTCTTGGAGTTTGGCGATGCGTTTCTTGTTTATATGACCAAGTCGACAATGCCATAGACATGATTTATCCAATACACTTTTGGATGTATCTGAATCAACATTTAAGATTAAGCTATTATTTCTTCTAATGCTCACGATAGTTTCATAAATACCATTTGTAGGACATGCTTTAAAGTAAAGACAATCATTTTTGAAAACCAAAATATTTCCATTATCAAAACCAAAATCAAAACCGTCTCGATACAAAGCACTAAAAGAAATAATGTTTCTAGCCATTTCTGGCGAATAGCAACAATCTAATAAATTAATAGAAAATCCAGTAGAAAGCACGAGCTCGTAATCCCCAATCCTCTTGACAGCAGCCGTATGTCTGTTGCCCATGATCAGGTCAAGCTCCCCATGCCTTAACTTCTTACTTCTTCTTAGTCCCTACACATCAGAGCAAATGTGAGTACCACATCCTGTGTCTAGGACCCATGAATTAGTAGTAGAAGTATTATGGAGTTCTATCATGTATATACCTGAGGTACCAGACACTTTGGGCTTGATCTTCTTGATCTCCTCCAGGTATTTAGGACAGGTTCGCTTCCAGTGTCCCTTTTCTCCGCAGTGGAAACAAATGGCCTCATCAGGGTTTGGTGATGGCACTATCATAGAACCAGCCTTGCCCTTGTTGCTAGGGTTGGAGTTGGGGTTACCAACTTGACCCTTCCCTTTGCCTTTAGGCTTATTGCCTTTCCTTTTATTGATTGCCCCTTCCCTGATTGCCAATACCGGAGCCGTGGAGCTGGAGTTCTTAGATTTAGACATATTTGCCTCGGCAGTTTTTAGCATGCCGTGTAACTCCATTATGGTCTTTTCCAATCCATTCATATTAAAATTCAGTGTGAACTGACTGAATGTACTGCTCAGCGAGTGTAGGATGATATTCGTAACCAATTGCTGAGCGATCGGAAATCCAAGTCGCTCCAATCTGTCAACGTACGCTTTCATCTTAAGCACGTGTGCACTGACAGCGGTTCCCTCCTGCTGCTTGCAATCTAGTAGGGAGATCATAGTGTCATATCGTTCCTGTCTAGCCTGCTCTTGGAACATTTCCTTGAGCTGGTCGGCCATGTCGAACGCCCCAGCAGTCTCGAAACTCTTTTGGAGTTCCGGAACCATGGTCGCCAACATGAGACAAGCAACCTCATCCGACTGATCTTTATGCTTTTGCCAAGCATCCCTAACAGCTCTAGTTGCATCATCAGCTGGAGCCTCAGGAAGAGCTGTGTCCAGGACCCATTCTTTCTTATCATACCGGAGGGCGATCCGAAGGGAACGCATCCAGTCCAAGTAGTTTGATCCGGTCAGCTTATCCTTAGAGAGGAGTTGCATTAGTGAGATATTTGTAGCCGAATTCGAATTTCCATTTGTGTTTGGAGCCATCTATATGAAAAGTAGATTTAATTAGTTTGATTAATCCTTAAAAAATTAATTACCCAAAACAATAATTTTACTTAAGGCTAGAATCCATATTTCACTTCTGGTGGTGAAGAGGTATGCCGTAGTCACCCCCAAAAGTTATTTAGGTAGGCAATACTCTTTGCCAACTTCAATCTCTATGAAGCTTCTAGATCTTTTGGGATTCATTGAATCTGATCAATGGCATGTTTAATCCCATCATGCTCATCCTCTCTCTCGTGACGGGTATGCCGCGGATCACGAGTTTGGATGGTAAATCGACCACGAAGGACCCACGTGACACTCGGCCCATGATTCATGAGTTATCGCGAGTATCACATCATTTTGGCCGAGTCCAATCCGACGCGTTGGCTATGGCACTTCCCACGCCGGAAGGGCCCGGTTAAATGTGTGGTTCTTTGTGGGTAGCATGAGATTTACATTTTCATAAAACGGGATTTTTGTTTCGTTTTTGTTAAAACATTTTAACCTTTTAATTGGCATAAGGGTCAATTTAAACTTTTAAATCCGGTTTGAAATTGCCAATTTGACTTTTGAAAAAATCTATTAACTTTTAACAAATTTTTCTTACTTGTGTATTTTCAGTAATACTTTTATCTTGAAACACTGTTCTATCAAACCCTTTCGGTAACTCCACTCTATAAAATGTGATAGGCGGTGAGGGTGGTAAGCAATGAATGCTATTTAAAAACCGACCTCATTAGGAATCAAAGAGACCTCCTTCAACCTTCTACACATTTAGAGTAGGTGAGCCTAGTCACGGTCTGACCAATGTTTTTATTTTAAGTTATACATATAGATACAATTCTAATATATATATCATTTAAAATTTTAAGTATTCTTTGAAAATTATGTTTAACTATTAATTCTATTAAGCACGCAAGGATGCAGTGTTAATAATTAATTTAAACAATCATCTATTAAATTGTGAAGCATTTTAAACTTTGTGTTTAGCTATTAATCCTATTGAGCATGCAAGTATTCTATGTCAATGATTAATCTAAACAATCATACAATACTAAAATCACCATTTTATAACAAGAAATCTGATTTCAGAAAAATAAAACATCACGACAGCCGCGACGCGTAACACGAGAAAACGCGACGCGGTAATCAAAAGAAACCGATCATCACAAGAACGACGCGGCGCGGAACACTAGGAAGTGCGACGTGGCAAAACTCTAATGATCGTAACTTTTTAAAAACCCGCGACGCGATATTTCTAGTACCGCGGCGCGGACGTCGATCAGATTCGATAAATCAGAAAAAAAAACGATTTTTAACAATTTTAATCGAATCAAAACAGTACAAAATCATGATAAAGTTGCTCTGATACCACTGTTGGAATACGATAACATAAAACAAACGCAGCGGAAACAGAAATCTAAATCGCATTCAACCAGAATCACAGAATCATGCACACTTTTGTAACTGTAAAATCAAGAGGGTTCAAGACATACCTTTTAAGTCTCAGATCTGATTTTGTTAGGATGACGAGAGCCCAAAGTAGAACTCCTCTAATGTAATCGCACCCAAGACAACGATCCAGCACCCGTTGATGTAGTATATACCTTTGCTTGAAGTTTTAGCACGTAATACCTAGGGTTTTGAAAGAAATCGGCCGTATACCGAGGGGTGGGAGGAGGGTGACGAAAATTAGGGTTTTGGCCGCCCATACAACTCAGATCTAGGGTTGTATTTATAGTGCTCCTCATCCTTATCCCCTCCTTTGTGGATATTTCATTTTAGTCCTTTATCCTTATTAAGTTTCTAATTAATATACCTTTACTTTGGTATATTAATAAACTTAACCATTAAGTTTCTAATTAATATACCTTTACTTTGATATATTAATAAACTTAACCCCTCAAGTTTATTTTCGATATCTTTTAGCTAAATCGTCTCTTGCGTGTAACCCAAAAGGACCCTACTATTTATAATAATATTACCAACTTGTTATAACGATGGGCATATAACCAACAGGTATAAGATCTACATAAATTTGATGATAAGGAGATAGTTTTAATTGATTAAAAGTGAAGCTACTTGTCTGGAATAGTAAGATTTTGGAAGATTTTTATCACTGGTATAGTTATATGGTATCATCTTTTGGATAAAGTAAATAATCTAAGCATGCAACTACAATATGAAACCATCTATCTATATTGATGAGACAAGAGTAGTGTGGGTGCTAATCCAAGGAGGAACAAAAACCCCCTAGTGAGCACAGAAGTTCACCCGCGATGACTCTGGGCTACTCACGAAGCGGGTAGTCGCCCGGGGATTAGTCGGTTCGCGAAAGCGTGCCGGAACCTCGGCTCCATAGGAGGCCCAAAAAAAAAAAAAGAGTAGTGTGGGTGTACTTATTGAGTTTTTTTAAAAATTATCGAGAGCACGGGTTTTAGAAGACTTTGAATTGTAGCTCAGCTATAGCTTCTGATTTAGGAATTGATAGTGCTTTTGTTGAGAAAAGTAAAATAACATTTTAACGAGAATGACGTTGAGCCATCAACATTAGTACATTAACTTTAACAACAAGAATCATTCTGGATTCAGTATTTTGTGTGCATCATTGATCAAACTATTGGTTCATTTGAGGGAATGTTTGAATGTAGAGTATAAATACATTTTTTGGTTTTTTATTCATAGAAAAAAGTTTAAGCCATTGAATACTGATAAACTAAATGCAAGTTGTAAAAATCTTGAAAAGAGATTACAAAATTGACATATCTACATCGATGGTGATGGTTTATTCAATGAACTATGACTTGTTAAATAAAAGTTTTGCCAATGCAACATAATACAGGTAACACAATACTAATTTTCTTAAAAATGATTAATACTTATACAAATTATTTTCCAACATACAAAATATGGTTGATCGTTCTCATTGCAACTACATCAGCAAAAAGAACTTTGTCAAAACTATAAGTTTTTCAAATCTTATTTGCGATCTACAACATACCAAGAGAGATTAAATGCTTTTACTTTGATTCTGATTGAGAACGAGTTTGTTATTATTATTATTTTTTGAAAATATGGATTATAAAAATATAGTAAATGAATTTGCTTCAACATTACTAGAAGATCAATGTCTATAAAATAATACGTCGACTGTTTACAAGTGATCTGATGTAATTGTTAAATTGCTTTTTGTTTTTTTTCAGTAAAACCGTCATATTCAACTAAGACATATTCCGAGTTTAAATACAATATTCACAGTTTAATAGACATATGAATTCGGTCATTCACCACTTAACACAAAATTATATACTTATTCACAACTTAATACACTCATTATACACTAATTCATAGCTTAACAGAAATCAAACCCAAACTTTACCACCACAACCATTACTACTGCCAACTACCACACGCCACCGCCATTCGGGGACTGTTTTGTAACTATTCATAACCATCAAACCACCTAATTAATCTCAGTAATTGATGCATTTCATCCCATGATCGATATTACTCATTACACTTTCAGTTACTTATATTTATTTAATTAATTATTAACTAAATAAATACATGTCATTTTATGTTATTTTATATATTTTAACTAATTTATTAACTAGTTTCTATTAAATGTTATTTTATCAACTAGCTATTTGTTTTTTGGATAATCTGTCAAACGACTTCATGCCAATTACTATGTATAAGAGATATGACAAGTATATTTACAAATTACGACAATACTTTTATTTTTTAGGCTGTGGATTCTAAATTACGTTACGAACAATTGTTTACTCATCTGTTCCATTTAAACATTTTTAGGTAATTTTATGGACTTAAAACAATTTATCAGGTATATATAAAGCATAACACAAATCGACCAATATATAAGCAAATAGATCAAAATTTTCAACTAGAACTCTTTGCGCCAAATGTACGATTGACAAAAGCTTTCTTGATGTAAATTTTTTTTTAAAGTTTTTCATTTCTATTTCATGATGCACTGAAAATGATTTTGATGTGTAAAAAGCATAAATTTGTCAGGAGAGTTATTTGTAAAGATCTCCGCTGAATACTTTTTTGGGCAGCCTCAAAATATGGGCTATTCCCGGGCCTTGGCCCAGTTATATTTCTGTCTATAGTCCAACAATTGCTGAGACTTGACTCTTGAGTCTTGAGATGTATAAATATTGAATCAATTTGAATTTTGATTTTTCAAATTTCGTTCTGGATTGGATATATTTGGATACCATATTTCGGATGAATATGGATTTACTTTTTATTTTGTTTAAAAAAATTAAAATTTAACTCCAACCAAATCGATATCAACCTAAAAGTTGAAGACAATGAGTTTTATTGCTGGCTGGTTATCTTCATGACATCAGAATTTATATAATCCGAATATTCTTCAAGTTTGTCCTCAATGTCACCATTCATGGATGTACTCCTCTAGGGTTGGTAAAAGTGCTCCTTCAACCCAAATGCATACTATGATTCAGAGGCAGTTCCGTTGAAGAAGAAGAGAGAGAGTCGTGGCATCGATCATGGAGCCGTGGGCAGAGGAGTTTGGAGAAAAGGAACGAGCAAAGAGAGAGGGCTCGAGCTGCGGCAGGTAGAGCCAATTCTGGCGAGATCGACGACTACAAATCATAGGGGTTTCGTTGAAGAAGAAGAGAAAGTCGTGGCAGCAATCATGGAGCCGACTGCAGAGGAGTCTAGAGAAAAGGCAGCAAGCAAAGAGAGAGGGATCGAGTTGCGGCAGATAGAGCCAATTTCGGCGAGATCAACGACTGCAAATCAAAGGTTGCCCGACGAAGAATGTCGGAAGAAGAAGAGGTCATCCAAGGAGAGGACCCGTAGCAGAAGAAGCAGTAGAAGAAGCCGATGATGGAGCTCTGGTTTGGAGTCGGCGGCTGTATTATTATATATGAGAAGAAAGAGGAAAGAAAAAAAAATATTGAAGACACCTCCGACGACTAGAAGGTCGACGGAGGTGGAGATCATCGGCGACGGGTTGTGGTCAGCAGTAGTATTTTAACTTAAAGCTCTGATACCATGTTATAATATAGAATTGGTTGATAATAATAATGATGATTTAACCTCATATAAATAGGGATACAAAATGGGCTCTTGGCATAACCTAAACTCTAATGGGCTAACCTAAACCCTAATGGGTATTAGGGTAACCCTAATTACTAACATCCACACGCAATTTGATCAGGAGGAGATGATAAAACTGGAAAAATAAACAAAATGTCAAAATATAAAAAAGAAAAACATAATTGAAAAACAGCGGCAGCGGCGGTGGTAACTACTCGTCGGAGAAGAAGAGAGGAGGAGCGGCGGCCAGAGGTGGTTCCGTTGAAGAAGAAGAGAGAGAGTCGCGACAGTTATTATAGAGTTGACAGTAGAGGAGTCCAGAGAAAGGCAACGAACAAAGAGAGATGACTCGAGCTGCGACAAATGGAGCCAATACCGGCGGGATCGACGACTGCAGTGTTGATAGAGTGAGAGAGAGAGAGAGAGAGACGACTGCAAATCAGAAGCTGCCCGACGAAGAATCTCCAGAAAAGAATATGTCATCCAAGCAGAGCCGTAGCAGACGAGACAATTGAAGAAGCCGACGACGGAGGTCTGGTTTGGCGATGATGGTCGTGTTATTATTTATGAGAAGAAATAGGAAAGGGAAAAATATTGAAGGCACCTCCGACGACTAGAAGGTCGTCGAAGGTGGTGGTCAGCAGCGGCAGGTTGTGGTCAGCAGTAGGGTCTTAATCTAGAGCTCTGATACCATGTTATAATGTAGAATTTTTGATAATAATAATGACGGTTTAACCTTATATAAATAAGGATACAAAATGGGCTATTGGTCTAACCTAAACCCTAATGAGTTAACATAAACCCTAATGGGTATTAGGGTAACCTCAATCACTAACAGTTATTCTTCCTGTGATTTTTCTTGTTGTTACCATCACACGAAAAAACAAATAGGAGTACCCATGATCAAGGTTATTATTTGATTCACACCTATAAAACCGAGTTTAAGGATATTAAAAAAAGAAATAATTCACAGACTATAATGTTGTGTATGCATATTCAATGATGATCTGAAATGATTATAACTAATGATGTAATCATTTATGCAGTCAAAGTTATAATCATAAATAAGTATAACTATATTAAGTCTACCTATTATAACGGGCGTCCTAATCATTTATTTAGGCATGGTTATAATCATAAATTTAATAAATGTTATTCTAATCATTCATACAACAATATTTAGGTCAAATTATACCCGCATATAGTTATAATTAGAAATGTGTATAACTAGTGTTTAAATCATTTACAAAATTACATCTGAATAGAAATTTAGAAATGAATCTCACCAAAACTCCAAACATCCATGAGTCGACACAATAAATCTAATAAACCCTAAGTAGAACAAAAATAAATCTAATAAAGACAATACTTGACATATTATGTTCAAGTAATAGGAATATTGTGATAGGTTTTATGCAAAACAATAAACTTAAACCCTAAGTTCACATGCAACCTAATTTTGATCTATGTTTTCACTATTTGAACATATAATTAAAACACTAAGGCCAATCGAAAATTACTAGAAAGAATATAAAAGAACACTAACCTTTAGTTGATTTCTTGAAAGCTAAGCACCACAAATGTCATGCCTCAAATGGAATCACACCCAGTAGCTAGGAACTCGAAAATCCAGAGAGAGGAAGAGGTGAAAGTGGTGCAAATAATGGGGTGCCAGGGTCCCTATTTATAGGCTCCAGGTGGTTACCAGATAAACCCTAAAGATAAACCCTTTTTGAATTCAAATTGAGATAAACCTTTTATCATTTAATTCAAACTCTATTTATCTTATATATATATATATATATATATATATATATATATATATATATATATATATATATATATATATATATATATATATATATATATATATATATATATATATATATATATATATATATATATATATATATATATATATATATATTTCGAAATCTAGGATTATCCAATCCTTGATTTCGCCAATCACATAGCCTGCCAGAATTGTAACTACTCAACTATTGAATAATTACAATTCAATCCCTGTACTTTTGATTAATTCAATTAATCACCAAATTAATTCCAATTAATTCCAGATTAATTTCTAATTAATCAATACTTTTTATAATTAATATATTATGAACATAATATAATAATAAACTATTTATTTTATTTATATTGATTTATTAATCATATAATAAATCAATATCTCTCTCTTCTGGTTTTTCTGTCAAACCTCTAGCTATGAGGGCAACCCAAATAGACTTTGCTACTATCAATAAGGTAAATACAAATTATTAATCAAGGCTTAGACACCGAATCCAACAGTCTCCCACTTGGACAAGTCTAACTATAATTGTTAGTTTACCTTCTAATTGATTAGCAAATTGTAGCTTCCAAAAAGCCGCTGCCGAACTCTGACCCAGTCAGTTCTGTCCATAGATAAGTGATCATATGATCATCCGTCCAACAAGATATTTTCCGAACTTGAGACATGGATTAAGATCAATCACTGTCCGATACTTTGTTTCCCGATTTCTGATTTGCATATGACATAAGACTTCTAATTGAACACATCAATTTAGTCCTGGTTGGCCAACACTTTCAGTCAACTTCAAAATCATCGAGAGGCCTACAAATATCTTTTTTCGCATCAGAGTCAAGGAACGAATAAGCTTTGACTATATGCTTATATATTTTACCAGTCAAATAGCTCACAACAATACGTTTTGTAACATCGAGTTACCGATGTGTTTTCGTATTATCAATGAACAATAGCCTTGCAAATCATAACTCATATGTCTCCGCTTCAAGATCATAAGATGTTATCGTCTCAAAATTGCTCGTGATGTAATCCATGAAGCAATTCTTTGAGCGTGGGTTTATCCAATACTCAAATCTCTATTTTCTAAGTACTCATGAATGTTGCAGCAATGTTGTTGCTATGTCTAACTCCTTAGACAGTCTACAATCCAATTCATGACAGTCTTGATTCACTACTTACTTCCTAAAGTATGAGCGACTGTAGATATTTGAATAATCACATTATTCGGGAAGTAAAACATGCAAAATTGAAACACAATGATAAACAATTGACAAATAGCAGTACACAATACTTATCAATAATTCTCTATTATTAAATCACCAAAATCAATTACATTTACATTGTTACAAGTTTCAGACAACTATTTAATTTCTAAAAACTAATATCATCTCTCAATCCAATACTCCTAGCATGATGATTGTGCTTGATCGTACTCAGTGCCTTTGTCAAGGGATCTGTAGGATTCTCTTCAGATGATACCCTCTTTACAATGAGGTGACCTTCTTCTACCATATGCCTGATATAGTGATACTTCCTGTCGATATGTCTGGACTTTCCATGATCTCTCAGTTCTTTTGTCAAAGCAACCGCTCCTTCGTTATCGCAGAAAAGTTCCATAGGCTCCTGAATTGTCGGGACTACTCCGAGGTCACCGATAAAGTTCTTTAGCCAAGCCGCTTCCTTTGACCCTTCACTTGCTGCTATGTACTCTGATTCACACGTAGAATCAGCCACCGTCTCTTGCTTGGAAATCTTCCAAGTAACCGCTCCACCATTTAAAAGAAATACCCAGCCCGACTGAGACCGACCGTTGTCTCTATCTGTCTAGAAGCTGGCGTCAGTGTACCCGCTAACTCTCAATGTATCACTGCCACCAAGGACTAGAACCATATCCTTCGTCCTTCGCAAATACTTGAGAATATTCTTTACAGCTATCCAATGAGCTCTGCCAGGGTTTCCCTGATAACGACTGACCATGCTCAAAGCAAAGGACACGTCAGGGCGAGTACATGTCATAGCGTACATGATCGACCCCACAGCCGAAGCGTAAGGTACCCGACTCATGTCAGCTATCTCTTCATCTGTACTCGGGCTTTGAGTCTTACTCAATTTTGCATTGCTCTGGATAGGCAGCTCTCCATTCTTGGATTTTTCCATACTAAACCTCTTTAGTACCTTATCCAAGTATGTACTCTGACTAAGTCCTATTAGTCTCTTCTTTCTATCTCTCAATATCCTTATCCCGAGAATATAGGCTGCTTCTCCAATGTCTTTCATGGCGAAACACTTTCCAAGCCAAGACTTGACATCTTGCAAGGTTGGAATGTCATTTCCCATGAGCAATATGTCATCGACATACAGCACTAGAAAAGTGACAATACTATCACTAGCCTTGACATACACGTAGGACTCATCTTTGCTCCTAGAGAAACCAAACTCTTTTACTTTCTCATGGAAGCAAAGATTCAAGCTGCGAGAAGCTTGTTTCAATCCGTAGATTGATTTCTCAAGCTTACACACCTTATTAGGATACTTTGCGTCCACAAAACCCTCTGGCTGATTCATGTAAAGATCCTCAGCCAACTTACCATTAAGGAAAGCGGTTTTGACGTCCATTTGCCAAATTTCATAGTCATGAAACGCAGCTATGGCGAGCATTATCCTAATGGACTTTATCTTAGCCACTGGTGAGAAGGTCTCATCATAGTCAACCCCTGGGGTTTGAGTAAAGTCCTTCGCAACCAGTCGAGCCTTAAAGGTGTGCACCTTTCCATCCATGTCGGTCTTCTTCTTGAAGATCCATTTGCACCCAACTGTCTTTCGACCTGGTACATTGTCAACCAAATTCCAAACTTGGTTGTCATACATGGACTTGATCTCGCTGTCCATTGCCTATTTCCATTTAGCAACCTCAGGGCCTGCCACTGCTTCTATGTAGCTAGCTGGCTCATCCAAATTTACCAGTGTTATATCACTGAAAAACGTGTCACCATCCGTAGTTATATGGAAACCATAAAACTCGGGTGGCATGCTAACTCTACTGGAGCATCTAAGAGGTAACGAATTATCTATCGGACCAACAGGAACTTCTTCCTCTGTTAGGTGCTAGTTTCTTCTAAGGTTCCATCATTGGACGACTCCTGAATTTCTTCAAGGTCAATGGTACTCCCACTGACCTCTTTGAATATGAGCTATCTCTCTCGAAAGACTCCTCGTCGTGCTACAAAGACCACGTCCTCGCTCGGTCTGTAAAACAAGTATCTAAAAGACTCTTTCGGGTATCCAATGAATATACACCTCTCACTTCTAGCTACGAGTTTGTCTTGAGTCTCTCGTCTTACGAAAGCCTCAAAACCCCAGACTTTGATATGTGCTAACGAGGGAACTTTCCCTGTCCACATTTCATGAGGTGTTTTGGCAACCTTTTTAGTAGGGACATGGTTGAGGATGTGGGCGGCAGTCTCTAAGGCATACCCCCAGAAGTGGATGGGAAGAGAAGCTCGACTCATCATGGAACGAACCATGTCCAACAGGGTTCGGTTACGCCTCTCAGCAACACCATTCAACTGTGGTGTTCTAGGAGGTGTTAACTGTGAAACAATTCCACATTCCTTAAGATAGTTAAGGAACTCGATACTAAGATACTCACCGCCTCTATCGGATCTAAACATCTTTATCTTCCTGCCTAATTGATTCTCTACTTGATTCTTGAACTCCTTGAACCTTTCAAAAGTTTCTGAATTATGCTTGATCAAGTAGATATACCCATATCTGATTTAATCATCAGTAAAAGTCACGTAGAACCGATTCGCATCCCTTGTGGTTGATCTGAAGGGTCCACACACATCTGTGTGTATGATATCCAACAGACCTTCACCTCTTTCACAAGTCCCTACGAAAGGTGATTTTGTCATCTTGCCCAAGAGACAAGATTCCCATACATCATCCAACTTGAGATCGAATGATTCCAACACTCCATCCTTTTGGAGTTGGGCGATGCGTTTCTTGTTGATGTGCCCAAGATGACAATGCCACAAGCATGCCTTTTCTACACCATTGGAAGAATCAATCTGTAATACACTATTTCCTAAATTGTCTACACAAGTTACAGTTTCATACACACCGTCACAAGGTAAAGCTTCAAATATAAAGACACCATTCTTGTATATGGAAATTGATCCATTCAAATTATCAAAAGAATACTTAAAACCTTGTTTGAACAATGCATGAAATGAAATAATGTTTCTTGCCATATCTGGCGAATAGCAACAATTTTAAAAGATCTAAACTAACATCACTACTGAGCACTAAGCTATAAACTCCGATCTTGGTTACAGGTGACGATCGCCTATTGCCCATGATCAAGTTTATTCACCCATGTTCCACCTCCCTACTTTCCTTTAGGCCCTGCAAATCAGAACAAATGTGAAAACCACATCCTGTGTCAAGGACCCAAGAACAGGAAGATGATGAGTTTTTAGAGATAGTGTATATACATGCTGACGATGGCTTCAGCAGTCAGCTTCCTTGGGGTTCAGGATATGAGGAATGGTAGAAGGCCTGGATCTCAGACCATTACTGGATGACCCGACTTGAATCTTGTCCTTCCAATTTTGCTTGGGAGGACCTCTTCTCTTATTTCCTCTTCCCTGTCCAATAGCCATGATAGGAGTGTTCACAGAAGGTACACCTTTACCCTTCAGCCCATCTTCTGCCGTTTGCAGCATGTTATGCAGTTCAGCCAAAGTGGTCTGAGTGTTGTTCAAATGATAAGCCAATAATAACTGATCATAACAACTCAGCAAGGAGTTGAGGACCATATCAATAGCCAGCTCCTCGTCGATCTGCATATTCAGCTTTTGAAGCCTCTCCACATATCTCTGCATCCTTTGCACATGTGTGCAGACAGACTCTCTGCCTGTTAGCTTACAAGCCATCAGGGGTCGGACTACTTCATATTTCTCATGACGAGCTCGCTTGTGGAACTTTTCCGCAAGGTCCTTGTTCATCTCATAAGGCCAGTAGTCCACGTAGAACCTTTGCAATTTTGGAACCATTGTAGCAACCATGATGCATGCCACTTTGGTCGCATCATCATAGTGTTTCTTGTACGAGGCATATTCCTTGGGAGTAGCTGTGTTGGGGTCAACTTCAGTAAGCTCTTTGTCAAGGACACAGTCTTTGTCCTCATATCTTAGAGCCATTTTTATGTTTCTCATCCAGTCATTGTAGTTTGAGCCATCCAAAGTCACTTTGGAGCACAATGAGAGTATTGAAGTGACGTTGCTGTTGTTGGAGTGGGGTGCGGGTTGGGGAGTCGAAGCATCAGCTGAGGAAGACATCTATAAAATAAGGTAGTTTTAATTAGATATATATTCCTTAATACTAACCCAAGAATAATTATTAAGTCTAGGACCCAACTATGTAATTCACAACTTAGAAGAGGGATGCCGTAATCTAATTGTAAATTTTATAAAGGTAGGTGAATGACGATTCACCAATTTCACCGCGAAAGATAATCATATTAAGTGAAATTCCTAGATTTTTGAGATTTATTAAACTGTTCAATAGCATGTTTAATCCCGGACTATGCTTTTCCGTTTGTGACTGGGATGTCGAGGATCACAAACAAGATGTGAATAACCATGCAAATTAGCTTGGTAACCTCAATGTCGTTTATCATCTCAAATTGATGTGCCGGTTAACCACACACGCTCCATCAACAATGATAAATTTTTAGAAACCCATTACCACTCTTTATGAGCCCCTATTAGTGTGCCGGTTAATGTCTTCTGAAATGTAGTGTGCCGGTTAATGTCTCCACTAATGTCTCCTGAAATGTAATGTGCAATTTCATGGATTAGCATATCTTTCACATTTTTCCTAAAGTAACTAGATTTGAGATTTTATAAAATTGGTTCTAGTACTTTGATTAATAACATTATAGTTTTAATGAGATTAAGCGATCCTATCAAATCCGTTCTGCTAACGACCCTCCATTGATCAAGGGAGTGGTGGGTGAGAGTGGACACACATTCAACCGCCATTTTATAGGCAGTTTCCTTATACCCCCTATAGACCAGCTTCGTGAATGAGGCATACTAGCAATTTGACTGACCAATTCTTATACATATAAATATTAACTTTTAATTATAATATATATAAGATGTATTTTAAACCTTTTAAAATATTTCTGGTTTATCCATTTAAATTTTCGAAATTAACTTTTAATTTTAAATTTAAATTTAAACCTTAATTGATTTAATATTTATGTTTTAATTAAACAATTAATTAAATAATTAAATCAGATATGGATCACAAATTACTCAAATTAATTTAATCCTATCTTAAACCCACTAGATTTCGAAACACATAAGGGTTTAAGGTTATCTATTTATTAACTAATCACAATTACCAAAAAATAAAAAAAACCTTCTAAAACCCGAATGCCAATTTCGCAAATAAGAGTGGGGAGGGGATAGGATTTCAAAAACCCTAACCCTAAAATCGGTTAGGCCATATTTAGGGTTTAGTTTCAATAAAACCCTAAATTCAAGGTACAACTATTATAGCAATTCAAACAGAAAACAACCAAAAGCTCTGATACCACTGATAGGTTTTATGTAAAACAATAAACTTAAACCCTAAGTTCACATGCAACCTAATTTGGATCTATGTTTTTACTATTTGAACATATAATTAAAACCCTAAGGCCAATCGAAAATTACTAGAAAGAATATAAAAGAAAAACTAACCTTTAGTTGATTTCTTGAAAGCTAAGCACCACAAATGTCATGCCTCAAATGGAATCACACCCAGTAGCTAGGAACTCGAAAATCCAAAGAGACGGAGAGGAGAAAGTGGTGCTAAATAAAGGGGTGCCAGGGTCCCTATTTATAGGCTCCAGGTGGTTACCAAATAAACCCTAAAGATAAACCCTTTTTGAATTCAAATTGAGATAAACCTTTTATCATTTAATTCAAACTCTATTTATCTTATATATATATATATATATATATATATATATATATATATATATATATATATATATATATATATATATATATATATATATATATATATATATATATATATATATATATATATATAAAAGCTCAATAGAGAACCAAAATAAAACAAGGAACCAAGGAACCAATCGTGTGTTAGAAATGGGGATGAACAATGGCTTGGATCTCTGAAAATCGTGTAAGAATCACTTTCAAATCAAAGTATTTTGATGGTACAATCAAATCTTTGATTGGATAAGATTCAGAGTGAATTCTAGACCAGAGAATGAGAGAATGATAATGTTTTCGTACCCAGAAAAAATGACCAAAAACGGCTATAAAACCTGTCAAAAACTGTCACTGGGCGCGTTACACGGCCCGTGTAATTTTGACACGGGTCGTGTAATGACTTACACGGCCTGTGTAATTCTGACACGGGTCGTGTAATGCCTCAAACTTGCTTCTGTCAAAATGCAGCAAATTACACGGGTCGTGTAATTTTGACACGGGTCGTGTAATGCCTCAAACTTGCTTCTTTCCAAATGCAGCAAATTACACGGGTCGTGTAATTTTGACACGGGTCGTGTCAGACTAATTTTTGGAAAATTGAATTTCTAATTGACAGTTTACTTTGTAACTTGATCAAATTCAAACAAGTGTGTACTCCACACCTTCCTTACTTGTTTAATGTTTGTCAAGATCACATTCGGTCAACAAAATTAATCCATTACACTTAAATACATATTGGTAATTTACAAATCACCAACATCGTGAGGGTCGGAATTCAAATAATCGACGGCTGAATATAAGATTGTAATTTTCTTAATTGAACGCGCATGTAGCAGATAATTCCAAAAACCCACTTCGTTTTTTATTTATTTATTATTTTTAGAGCTTATTTTTTATCGAAATAAAAAATCGAATATATCAAAATTCATAATTATTTATTCTCTTTCAATAGACATCCATATCAATATACTAAAAACGAAAAAAAATATTCAAAAATCTTGTTCAGATTCACAATACTTAATCAATGTGAATCTGAACTATAACAAGTTTTACAGAAGATTATTCACATGTGAATGATCATTGAAATAATTTTTTTCAACAATCATTGATAATTTAATAACAACTTACGTGAATTTAAATAAACTTTTAGATTCAGACGTGAATCTCACTAAATTTTCATATGGAATTTAAGTAAATTCGTTTATATTCTTTATAGTTTCAACATTTTGTAATATACAATTGAATTAACTAAGATTCACAAATTAATTTACTTAAACTTATACACGAATGAACACAAAATTGCTAAAAAAAATGGGATACATTTATCATTTATATGTGAATTAATATATTTAAAACTAGACGCATACTATTTTTAACCTTTTGATCATACACAAATGAATTAATTTAGATTCACAAATTAATTTGCTTAAAATTCACATGTGGATGATAATTTTTTTTTGAAAAAGTCAGGTACAATTACCATTTATATGTGAATTAACATGTATAAAACAAGAAGCAGTTAAAATTCGTAATGTGAATATAAACTGTATTAAATTTGTATGAAAGATATTTCATATATAAATGATCAATGAATTCATTTTTTCAATAATTGTTAATCATTTAATAACAACTTATGTAAACTTAAAAATATTTTTAAATTCAGATGTGGTTTCAAGAAAAATCATTTATGTTTTTACTATGTCAATGTTTTAATATCATATACAATTGAATTAACTGAGATTCATAAATGATTTACTTAAACTTCACATGTGGTTGGTAAAGAATTATTGAAAAAATTGGATAGATTTGTCATTTAGATATGAATAAATATATTTAAAACAATGCAGTTCAGTTCAGGTTCACAAGGTGAATCTGGACGAACTTGAAGTAAAAAAAAACAAAAAATTTTGTTTATCAATATGGATCTCTATTTATAGAGGATGCAAAATTATGAATTTTGGTATAATTAGTTTTCTTAAAAAAAAGAATAAGTTTAAAAATTAAAAAAAACATAAGAAACGAAGTGGGTTTTTTTGCTATGATCCGCTACATGCGCGTCCAATTAAGTATTTTACATCCTTATCGCTGGCCGTCGATATTTTGCATTCTGACCATAGGATTGGTTCCTTGGTTCCTTGTTTAATTTTGGTTCTTCACTGAACCTAACCCTATATATATATATATATATATATATATATATATATATATATATATATATATATATATATATATATATATATATATATATATATATATATATATATATATATATATATATATATATATATATATATATATATATATATATATATATATATATATATATATAGGGAGAGGATCAACATAGAACCCCTTTTTATACATAGAACCATAGAACCACTCTTTTAACCCTACGATCATTATATGAGTGTCTTAGATTAAAAGGGTGCACCAATACAATCCTAGGCATTATACATGGAATCACAACTCATAAGGGCATAATAGGAAAAATCAGCCCTAGATCTTTTCTTCACGCCTTGGCTCTCGTTCTCATCTTCACCCTTTACGTAAATCTCTCTCATCACGTCTCCCTCCCTCTGAATCAATTCCAAATCCGGTCCTTATCATTCTTATTACAATAATCTCGTGATATTGTTTATTGATTCATCCGATATCAGAAGCATGATTAGTTCTGATCGATAATACTCTAAAGTCTGGTTCATTGAAGCTCGCATCAACATTGGCATTCTACATTGATATCGACCTAAAGGTAAGTATTTAATCCTAATTTCGTTTTGAAAGTAGTTTATTATAGCATTATCAATCATCAGATTACGTTCCTTTTGTTTGATTTTGGTGCAAAACTGATATAACAGTCGTTGAGGTCTGAATGTTTACTAATAAACATTGAAGAATGTTCATTAACGATCAAAGGGAACAATAAACAATAAAGTGAATGGATTACAGTTTTGAACATCGAAGTGTGTCATTGATCACAACTAATCTGTTTGAGTCAAATTTCTGGTTGTTTTTAATCATTCACATTCAATCGAGTGATTTCCTGCTTCATTGGTAATCGCGTGTTCATATATGTTCATTAGTGAACATATGTTCATTAGTGAACATACTTTCAATTAACTAAGTGTTTTCCTGCTGCATTGGTCTTCGTGTTCTTATATATGTTTATTAGTGAACATATGTTCATTACTGAACATATGTTCATTAGTGAACATATGTTCATTAATGAACATGTAAAGGATGAAGTCAACCTCAACAATATTACAAACATATTTTCCTTGTTTTCAATTATTCAGTTGTTCAATTAATTACAAACAGGTTGAAGAAGAAAAAGAGAGATAGACCGAGATCGAGAACGAAAGAGAGAAATAGAGAAATACAGAGATCGAGATCGAGAACGAGTAATGAACATTTGAGGCGATTCCAGAAATCAATTTCATTCATGTTCACTACTGAACAGTCTAGATCGAGAATGAAAGAGAGAAAGAGAGAGATCGTCAAGGAAGAGAAAGAGAGAGCGATAGAGATAGATGGATCGATGAATACATGTTCGTAAATGAACATATGTTCAATAATGAACATTTGTTCATTAATGAACATGTGTTCATCCATAAAGATTATTCCTTTTTGTTCCTGTTCATCCATTTGTTCAATTTCGTATGTTCACTGATGAATGTTCATTTCTAAACATGTTCATTAATGAACGTGTGTGTATGTTCAGAAAATGAATATATACTTGTAATTTAGGAAAGTTCAATAATTTTGGGATTTGATTTGTATAGATTAGGTAAGTTTTTGATATTTTTGGTTACATATTAATTCGCATTGATGAATGTTCATTTCTGAACATGTTTGTAATTTAGGAAACTTCAACAATTTTGGCATTTGATTTGTATATATTAGGTAAGTTTTTGATAATTTCTAGGATTTTGAACACAACGTTCATTGATGAACATACGTATATGTTCATTGGTGAACATATACGTATGTTCACCAATGAACATATAAGTGCAATTTATCATCATACCCTTATCACCCTAATTTGATCTAACGGTCAAGGAGATGGTTCTATGATTCTATGCATAAAAATGGTTCTATGTTGAACCCACCCTTATATATATATATATATATATATATATATATATATATATATATATATATATATATATATATATATATATATATATATATATATATATATATATATATATATATATCTATACCATTATATAAACCATATATAATTTACAACCATTTAATGCATTAAGATCTTAAACTTTAAGATAGTACAAGCTTTTCATGCACCTCATATCCAAAACACATACCCCCGCCAACATACCCCCAACATGACTTTATTGACAGCCTGTTACCAAAAGTTGGGCGGGCATCGGCGTAATTTCAAATTTCAAATTTGAATGCAATTTGAAAAGTACCAGCATTATATTCCACGACATATATCTCACTTTCTATCCACCATCTCCAAAAACCCATATCTTACATAAAACGTGAGCTCCATCACCATTACCAACTTGAGCCGCCGCCGCCACTATGGCTGCCGTCAGATTCCGCCCAACAACACCATCTACCACCATCGCACAGCATCATCTTACTATCATCGCTTCCCTGTCTTTAAACCACTACACATATTGCTCCCACTCTGTCTTCGCACCATCACATATCCGAGTCAGATTTGCGTAGACCTGAGGAATTGATCACTTTTACCTCTTTCAGATCTGAAAAGTGAAGGAAAAAACAAATCTGAATCTTGAATAAGAGAGTGAGGGGCGTTTTGATTTTGTTTAAAATCGGGCTTTGTCCTCCTAATGTATAGGTATTCGCCTCCTCTTATTCAAACCCGCATCCAGTTACCCACCCTCTTCGATTCTATACTGGGCCCATCCAAACGCGCCACACAGCTTATTCTCTATCTTTATGCTTCTCCGCTGTTATGTCTAAGAAACATCTTTGTAACTATTATTGATTTTGTATTTCTGGATCTAGGTATGGAGCCTTTACATCTTCGTATGTGTGTGTTTTTATATCTTATATTTCTGTGTATATGTGTTAGATATATATCTGGGTGTGCAAGTATAAATCTGTTTGTGTACCTTTAAATCTATGTTTGTGCTTGTTTTAATGTTCTGCAGATTCAGGTTTCTCATGGTTTTTTGTCTAAAGGGATTTTAAATCTGGATCTTCAACCATCAAACGATTCTCTCCAGTCGCCACACACAACATTCTCCACACTCTGTTGGTGCTTTATGCATTTTGAAAATTTTAAAACCTATGGTGATTTATGCATTTGTATCTTATGGTGCTCACGGGTCTCTTTCTTTACCTTATACAGGTTCGGTTGTTTCCTTCCGGTTTCTCGCTAACACAGCTGTAGCTTACCTCCGGCTTTTGTCAAGCTTCCTTCTCATAGCCTTCTGAAGGTTGAAGGGTAGATGAAGAAAGCAGATCTGATGTTGCTTCTCGGATTAGAAAACTCAAAGTGAAGCAGATCTGGGCATGGGTCTCGCAATTCGCTAACATATCCGGTGCTCTACTTCATATGTTGTATAATTTGAATTTTTCTGCTTTTAATATTACGATTTCTAACTGTGAAAACTTTGATTTCAATTTAGCTTTTCATCCAAAACCCATCATGTATATCATCTCATCTAGCGTTTTTTTATTTCTATTGATTTCACCATCTGTGTCATATTGCAGATCGACTTGAAGAAGCTGCAATCAAGATCATCTTCCTCTTTCCGCCGTCAACACCATTGTTTCTAATGATCTGGTATGTATCTTTTACGACTTTAAAGTTTTTGTCTGTTTCAGTATTATTTTTGTGGGTGATGATTCAGTTATTTAAAGTTGTTTTATCTGTAAGTACGTTTGTGCATTTGTATTGAGCCGAGGAACTGGATGCATGTGGCTTTGCTTTCGTTAGTCAATCATCTTTTTAAATGTTTTGTGCATTTGCGTGTCTTTGTATGCATGTGTGTATTTAGTGAGTTTTCTTTTTCGTTTTTATGTTGGATATTATTTCCTATGAAGGTTTGTTATGTAGTTCTTTTATGGTTTGCAGAGGTGGTTATTTAGTACAAAAACAGGGAACGCAAGGTATTACAGGAGAATATATATATATATATATATATATATATATATATATTGATTTTCAAACTTTCCTGGTGTTTAATTCGAAATGTAATTTGATGTTTTTGTGCTTTGATGGTTGTATTTTCATTTTTAAGATCTTAAAGTTTTGACCAAATCTAGAGCCACCAAAATCCAGGTATTGATTTGTTACTTTTTTGTTATAATGTAGGCATCGTTTGAAAAGAAGAATGCAAATCATGAAAATATGAGTAACTTGGGTCTTTGCATTAACAGTCCTTTGTAAGGATTTTTCCTCATGTACTTTAATAACTTTTGTTGTTCTACATGATTGTGATGATGTTTACATTCTCTTTTTCGCAGTCAATTTGATGTTCAACGGATGGGTGTTTCTTCCAACTGTTTGCTTAGAATAAAACATCTTTTGTATTACACCCATTTCACCCATGATATGTTGTTCGATCGTTTTATGTAAACCTAATATTTGGTTTTGATTTATATCTTTGCAAAAAATTGGGTTTGTGCTTTATATTGAGAAACATATAGCTTTTATCTCAATACCTGTTTGTATCTTGATTTGTATGCATTCCTTTGTTGGAACGTTCGATTGAGATCCCAAACATGGACGAAGGTCAAAAACACTCGCTCGCTAAATTCACTGGGTGTATTTAGTGAGGAGAGAGGAATTTTGGTCAACTCTAGAATATGATGAAGTTCTGGTCTAAGATTCTTGTATTGCTTTTCATAGTACCAACTTACAAAATAATAATTAAAGGACATAAAAACCAAAAAGCTGAGAATAAATAAATAACAACAATCATAATAATAATGAAATTACCGGTTATAGGTCATTCGTCGAAAAATATCAATCGTTGAAATAAAAAATTATTCCCCAAAAAGTAAAAAAGTTATGTATCATGGTTTATAATAACAACAAAAACGAAGCGAGTCGCAGAACGAAACAAGTTACGAAAAGCATTCTGAAATTTAGGAATCGGAACTGATCTCTATCATATCGATTTTGAATTTGGAACCATCACGAACCAATTTCTTATCTAAAGGAAGGTACCACGAAAGAAACTTTTCAATGCCCTCACGCCTCCCCCACCCCACCCCGCAACCACGACTTGTGTGTCATACCGTCCCGCAACCACGACTTCGACGATCGCGGCTACATCGCACCCCAGTGCCTTCATCCCCTAGGAAAACTTTATGCTTCAAGGTGTTTGCTAAATTGGTTGTTGTGGTTCTGTGTGCAGGCAAAATTTATAAGTTTAATCCAAGGTAACAATATGCATCAATAAACCTGATTGATGCTCTTTGTGGTGGTGAAAGATTGGTGTCGAAGGAAGAAGCACGAGATGTGGAGACATTTTGTTGACGGCTTGGTGTTGAACATTAAACAGTCAACATAAACATTGAATAATACAAAAAAGGGAATAATTGTTTGTCATTTTCGTGCATCTGATCTAAGAAAAAAAAGGGACTAACCTTTAATAATCAATACTCCAATCGATTTTTCTGTTTTGAAGCATCTGATCTAGCTGAATAATCGTTTTTCATGATTGGCAGCACCTTCTGGAAAATAGAGGACGATGGAGGCATGGGCAGCTTGGGTGGTGATCCAGACTTGTACTATCGGTTATATTTGTAAAGTTATGTAATAATCTTTGACTTGGGCATATGTTCCAAAACCATGTACAATGTGAAATGGGGAATAAGGTTTTTGCTTCTACGTGATTTGATCGAGTCGTGATTCGTGAATGTGATATGATTGAGTTTCCAATTTTGTATGCATGTAAGGGTATAATGGACAAATCAAGATTATATTTATATTTAGATGGTTTTAAATAACAAAAAATATTATAAAAGTAGTTATAAAATATCAAAAATAAGATTTAGGGTAAATTAGATATTATAGAAGTTTATATTGGGTATATTTGATATTTAGAGTTTTCCTAGGGCAAATATGATATTTTCTTACCCTATAATAAACACTAAATCTGAACAAGTTTATGATGAGAAGAAAGGAGCTTTTGCGTATTTTGTTGACTAATAATATACCCTTGCCAGCTTCACCTAATTCACACACATATCCTTCATGAGCGTATCTTCTTCATATACTTATTTGCCCTTTTCCTTTTTTGGGTAAATAAAAGCATTACCTTTTTGTTTGCTAAACAATATAGTCAGAATTTTAATAGAGGACGAAAATATCCCTCTATTTGAATTTGGTATTGCTTTGATAGAGGACGAAAATACCCCTGTATTTGAATCTCTTTAGCTGCACTTGGATTTTTACAACTCGCAGGGGAAGTTTAGAGGTTACAGTTGCTTGGTTCTGATGCATTTGAAGCTCTTTTTGGTGTTGCTTAACAGATGGACAAAATTACCCCTGGGAGTTTTAAGCATTCATAAGGCCTATCGGTTTAGTTGGCTTTTTTATGCCAATTTGTTTTTTGTTATAATTTGACTCATTGTAATTTATACCCTAAACTTGGTGTTTTTTCTCTCGGTTTCCAGCTTCCCGCTGGAGTTCATTTTAATAAAGTTATTTTGCCGTTCAAAAAAGCAAAAAAAAAATAAATAAATAGAAAAACAACTTTATATATATTAACTCTCCCCTCTCCCTAATGTCCGGTCACAAAATTCGTAGAAAGAAAACAATTCACTGAAACAAGCATTGAGCCATGATGAGGTCACAAACTTTTATTTTTAAAACAAAAAATTATTGTGGCTATATTTCTAAACAGAAACAATAATAATTTACTTCTAACCTAAAACAACGTACATTATATATATCTTTTAAACAACAAATGATATTAAAAATTATTGTATGTTCTCTAAATACAAGAAACATTGCGAAAACAAAGCAAGCATAACAATAATTATATGTCAGAATAAAATTAATCGCACTATGCCGAAAGAAGCTAATCAATGCTCATAATGTGACATATTCCCTAAAAACAAACTAATCGTCCGAAGAAACTAATTGCCGCCCGCAGCATTGCGCGGGTACGCAGCTAGTATATATATATATATATATATATATATATATCGAAATCTAGGATTATCCAATCCTTGATTTTGCCAACCACATAGCCTGCCAGAATTGTCACTACTCAACTATTGAATAATTACAATTCAGCCATTGTACTTTTGATTAATTCAATTAATCACCAAATTAATTCCAATTAATTCCAGATTAATTTCTAATTAATCAATACTATTTCTAATTAATATATTATCAACATAATATATTAATACACTATCTATTTTAGTTATATTGATTTATTAATCATATAATAAATCAATCTCTCTCTCTCTTCTAGTTTTTCTGTCAAACCTCTAGCTATGAGGGCAACCCAAATGGACTTTGCATACTATCAATCAGGTAAATACAAATTATTAGTCAAGACTTAGACACCTAATCCAACATATTGTTCAAGACAATCTAAAAATAAATCCAATGAAGACAATTCTTAACATACTTCATAATAGTAAATAACATATAGTGACGAAACAGGATTAAAATATCATTTTTCTCTATTAATAAATTGCAAAATAAACTCAAAGGGTATAAATTAAAATCATTATAGCAAATGATGGGAGAGATTTATCAAGACAGTGAAATTCGATAAACCAAGGGTGTGCACTATTGCATTTATTTTCAAATGGTTGATATTATCATTTTTTTTTTATCTCTCTTGAAGTCCGAATATGTGTTGGTATCTCCTGGCAACCACCAAGATCAGCCTTTAAGATGAGATTGTGATATATAGTTGTCATGACGAGACAAAGAAGATGGGGTTGTTGTGATTGAGTCATGATAATGGTGTATGGTGGTTGTTTGTGTCTAGATGTTGAGGGTGGTAGTCGATTTATAAGGAGGAGGTGTAGGGATGATGTGGCTAGTGCCTGGCAGTTGATGTAGCGTGTAGACGGTTGTGAAGGTGGTGGTTTGTTCAGACGATGATGCCCATGTGGTGGCATGGTTTTGTGAGGGTGAAGGTTGCTGAAGACATGGAGAATATGATTTCAAATGATCACGATGGGGGAAGAAACCCTAAATTAAAGGCAGATCATAAAGGATTCCATATTACCATCCTACTTTTATGAAACCGAAAAAATGAAAATTCCATTAGAACCCTTAAAACCAATTTAAAAATTACAAATTAGTTACATTAGTTTTGCGTTTATATAAATGACATGTTGATCATAACCCTAAATCTAAAAATTGAAGACTGTTGAGATCGGTTCTCATGTTCTCAACTTTTTTGAAGGTCTCAAAGGAGTGTGTGTGTGTGTGTGTGTGTATATATATATATATATATATATATATATATATATATATATATATATATATATATATATATATATATATATATATATATATATATATATATATATATATATATATGTTCAAATAAAAAGTTTAAATGTTAGAAATTATCTACGAACCAATTAACGCCATTGAATAATCCCAATTTTCGTATTTTTATTTAGTTATACCTGTTTATTATATTAAAATATTTCAAACATATAAAATTTATTTTTTTATTTAAAATATTCATATTCAAATGTAACACTGTAGTTATTAAATTGTGAATCCGGTAACTTAAGTTTTGTTGTTGTAAATACATATCGGTGTGGATAGTTAACTGTAAATAATAAAAACTATGAACAGTTCTATGCTATTTTTATCCTAATATACAAAGTGTTAAAATTATAAAATACGATATTAAACTCTGAATTAGTGGTTCTCATGAATCCTAACATTTTCGAGTTATTATTTGAACAAACACGCACGCGCGCATATACATACATACATACATCTTAAATTTAAAATTATAAGAACAAATCTGTAGCACCAAAGAGAAAAAAAGATTCTTGTTGATTGTTGAGTTTTTTAAAACCTTCCTAAATTAAATTAGTTTAATTATGGATAATACTTTATCGAGATTCTCATTTTAACCACTAATTCTTTTAATATAATTCTTTTAATCCGATGTTCGAGAATCATCATTATATTCATACGATATTTATGATTATATATATATATATATATATATATATATATATATATATATATATATATATATATATATATATATATATATATATATATATATATATATATATATATATATATATATATATATATATATATGAGGTTAATTCTATAAATCCAAAAGTTTACACCTCAATTGCTAATCTATCCTAACATTTTTTTAATTACTCATTTGTCATTAATTTCGAGAAAACATTTCAAATTTAAACTTTTAGAAGGTCACCAAGAAGTGGCGCTTTCCGTTAACGTTGCATTCTATTCCAAAAGTCTACACCTCAATTTATAATTTACCCTAACATTTTTTGTTATCGATTTGCCACTAAATACATATTTTTGTTACTGATTTGCCACTAAATACATATGCGAAAAAAATGTATTTTTACTTATTTGTAAAACAAATTTTCCTATATAAAATACGTTTTTATTTACATATTATCTGTGTAAAAACATTTTTTATATATGTCTTTAATATATTTATGTGCATTGAATGACTAACTTGACATGCCAAGTGTGATTGAATGGTTGATGTGGCCTGGTAATTGGATCGTTGCGTAAGTATGTATATTTAAAAACGAAAAGCAAAGAAATTAGGGTGTATAAGACTCGAACTTGAGATATGTTCGGTCTAAGACATGTGCTTTATCTTTCAAATGATCCAAGTTAGCCTTGAGCTAAAGTGCACACCTTAGAAGGGACACGTCTCGACTTCGAGTCTTGTAGATCCCTATTTCTTCAATTTTGTTTTTTTAATAGACATGTTGATGTGGCGGTCCAATCACCAAACCACATCAGCTATTCAATCCCATATAGCATGCCAATTCTGTAATTTAATATAATAAATATATAAAAAACATATTTTTACATAAAAATAAGTTTTTTATACCAATAAACTGTGAATAGAAAAGTATTTTATATAGGAAAATTGTTTTATAAATACGTAAAAGTATATTTTTTGAATACATATTTAGTGGCAAGTCAGTAATAAAAATATGTATTTAGTGGCAAATCAGTAACAAAAAAAATGTTGGGTAAATTAGAAATTGAGGTGTAAACTTTTGGGACTCTTATAGAATGCACCGCAATGTCAGCAGTAACTAGTTGGTGACCTTCTAAAAGTTTAAATTTGAAATGTTTTCTCAAAATTAATGGCAAATAAGTAACGAAAAAATGTTAGGGTATATATATATATATATATATATATATATATATATATATATATATATATATATATATATATATATATATATATATATATATATATATATTTACGAAAAAATGTTAGGGTATATATATATATATATATATATATATATATATATATATATATATATATATATATATATATATATATATATATATATATATATATATATATATATATATATATATATATATATATATTGGGATGAGTTCTTGTGAGATCCCAAAAAAGCATAAGATCTTGAGAATTCATTCTGGTTGGTTAGATCATAAAAGGAATGATAGTCATTTAACAAATCTCGTTTAATTCTGGATTTTTTTTTTATTTTTGGCAACAACAATAATTCCTAAAATGAAGCCTATTAGATTTGAATATTCAAATTTTTAAAAAAAAATCAATTTTTGTTTTTATTTAAATCAGATGTTTGAAAATTTAAAAAACATAAAATTTTATTTTTTAGTTAGATTTTTGGAATATAAAAGATACATAAATTATTTGTAGGTGCATATATACATATAACCATAGATGTATATATGCATATTTTTGGAATTTATATATACATATTCTTATCTTTAAATATGAATGAAAATAATAAAAAATCGATTTATTAACAACTATAATATACAACTGTTTTGAACGATACATACAAATTTATTAGAAATAACGAACAATACGTACAAAAAACATAAAAAACTACAAAAGTCCACGATATCTTCAATTTTTTAGTTTGTCACTTTTCAATTCTTCAATTTGATTGATAAACTTTTCAAAATCTGCAAAAACATTAATAAAAATCAATATAAATGTATATTCAAAAAATTAAAATAAATACATACATGCATATACACATGTGAACAAATGCACATCTATTTATGCATATATAAAAATACGCACACATGTGTACATACCTTATCCACATGTGCACATACCTTATGCATATGTGCATATACGTTTATACACATGTGCACATACCTTATGCTCATGTGCATATATGCACTTATATAAATGTGAAAATATATAAAATATGCACCGGCAGAATATATGTGAGTTTGAAATATTTATAATTTGAAACTTGTTTTCTTTGGAAGTCGACAAGCAAGTATTATTGAGATAACGGTTTAGAAATCAAAAATTGATTAACAAATGATAACAACAACAACAATACGTCCTCACCCTATATATATGCATATATATATATATATATATATATATATATATATATATATATATATATATATATATATATGTATATATATATATATATATATATATATATATATATATATATATATATATATATATATATATATATATATATATATATATATATATATATATATATATATATATATATATATATATAGGATGGAGCATCTAATCATCATACACACTCAACCACGTGCAATCAATCACCTTAGCGTCCCAAAGCGGGGTGGTCAACCCAATAGCGCTATTATTGTCCATAACGTACCTCAAGAATACGGGCATAGTCATGGATATTAGACTAAAATTGGTAATGCACTACAAGTACATGTAGCGTAAACAAACAATAATTATACAAATACTGATTCACGTATAAATGTCCCAACAATGTCTCAATGGTGAAAAAATAATAAAATGAAGTTGGAACATATTAAAACCACATGATACACCCCAAAAGTATTGAAAATTATAAAATACGGGGTAGATTACTCACATTAGTCCAAACGGAATACGCGTGTTGTACGATAGACGGCTCGGGTCAAAACGACGTGGAACCTATTATAATTAATAGTTTTGGTTTAGGAACTACTAAACGAGAATGGAGTATTAATAAAAATAATTAGACACATAATCTTATATTAGATGAATTAACAATAATCAAATTTTGTTTTGAATATTAATGTATTCATAGGTTAGATGAATTTTAAATTGAATTAATTACTTTGCTTAATTAATTTATATTTTCACTTTAGGCAAGATTTTAATAATTTCTTATTAAAATAATAACTTGTCAAATTATAAGTATTTACAGATTTTATATATCATAAACAATTATTTATATGAAATAATCATTAAAAATGCATTTTAATGATTTAGTATTTATTTAGTATTTTAATGATTAAACAACAACAAAATTCGGGAAAAATAACAAATGATTCCCAAAAATTCTGGAAACCTAATCATAGTTTTCTAGAATTATATTGAGCCTAGTTTAAATGGTTTGGATATTTTTGACTATGGGAAGTATTTCTTATGTTTTTCATTATTAACTAATCAATAAAATCATAAATAATAGGAAAATATTAAGATAAATTCATTAAACTTTTTATTTATGATTAACATGTTATATATTATATTCTTATAAGGTTTTATAATTTTTGGACATGTGTAGCTATTTATTATCAATTTAAACCATTAAATAATCATTAAATCAGGAAAAATAAGCAAACATTCTTACTAAAATCTGTAAATTTTTGTCATGGAGTCGTTAAAATGTTAATAATGTGCGAAAAATATAAAATCTAGTTTTTAACATACATAACTATATTTTTATATTTATTTTTCTACAACAAAATAAAATACAAAATAAGCATAAAACAGTAATATAAATGCATGAAACTTCATAAATCGACTTTAATCAATGTATGTGTCATCCTAGAATTTTCCCAGAATTTATTGACTAAAAAGGTATTTTATGTGAATTATTGCCTTATTATATTGCAATAATTATAGTAATTCAATAAAAATAAGTTATTTTCTGAAAATTTCCAGAACTTCTTATTTTATTTCTGGGATTCTGAGAAAAATAAGGTTTATGCATAAAATGAGTTTTAGATAGTTTGGTGGATTTAATTTGTTTCATGTATGAATTTGGAACTTTTAACAACATACCTTGATGAATGCTTCAAGAGGGATGGAGATTTGAGTATATTAGAGTGTTCTTGGCTGAAAAATGAAGATTTCTAGGAAGAATTTCGAGATTGAGAGTGAGAGGAAGAATAGATATGATTTGAGTGGTGATGAGAATAACGTGTTGGGAGAAAAATGAAAGGAAAGATGATGGGAGGTGTGAGTGGGAGACAATGAGAATAACCTTTTGCTTTTGGTGGTCTTCATAATTTTCCACTAACACAAACATCTTTTATATAATATATTAATTAATATAAGAGTTTTATAAAATTTAATGTAGTGTTTATAAAAATAGAGTTTTATAAAAGATAGGTTATTATTTGATTATAACAATCTACTTTGATTTGAAGTTTAATTATAGCATTCAAGTTCGATTCTTTTAATTTAATTAGAGCATCATACTTTGATTTAATTTTAATATGGTATCATAATTTAATTTGATTATAGTTATAACGTTATACTATGCTATATTGCTATTAACGTCAATTTATATCGTAGTGTATGAGTTTTGATCCTATTAGCGTCAAGTAATATTGAGTAGGGTTTATTAAATTTCCAATTGGGTTGGGTTGACCCGAATCCATTTTAGGAGGATGTCACAGTCTCCCCTACTTTAGGAAATTTCGTCCCGAGATTTAAGAAGAGAGTACCTTAAGAGAAAAGTTGCGGGTATTTGGTACGCATTTGATCCTCACGCTCCCATGTATACTCGGGTCCACGTGCTGACTGCCACCTGACCTTGACTAGGGGAATGCGACTTCTTTTGAGTTGCTTTTCCTTTCGGTCGGCAATTTCCAAGGGTTTCTCGATAAATTGCATTGTCTCGTCGATTTGGATATCCTCGAGAGGAACATGAAGGTTCTCGTCTGCTAAACACTTCTTGAGGTTGGCTATATGAAATACTGGGTGAACTTTATTAAGATCTATTGGTAGATCCAACTCGTAGGCTACTGGTCCGATCCTTTTCAGGATTTTGAACGGTCCTACATAGCGTGGTGCCAATTTACCCTTGCATCCAAATCGAACCACACCTTTCCATGGGGACACTTTTAACATGACCATGTCACCTACGGTAAATTCAAGCGGTTTGCGTCGCTTTTCGGCGTAACTCTTTTGTCGGCTACGAGCTGTGAGAAGGTTATTACGAATCTGAGTGATTTTGTCGGTTGTTTCCTGGATAAGCTCAGGACCAATGATTGGAGAATCCACTGTTGCACGAATCACGTGGGACTCGCCAATTTCATGCCAGCAAATAGGAGATCGGCATTTACGGCCATACAATGCCACAAATGGTGGCATCTTGATGCTAGAATGATAACTGTTATTATAGGAGAATTCCACCAACGGTAAATGAGAGTCCCAGTTTTGTAACACCCCTTTTCTCTTATCGTATTTTAATATACAGATACAGTTTTCAAACATATTTTACAACTCGTGACTATAAAATAGCCACTTAAATTTTTGTTTTATTTTACAAACTTAAACTCGTGGGGTATTACAGACTCAATACAGATAACCATAATTTAAACTTACAGTGTACAATAACGGTCCCAACTGCAACTCTCGCTCCCTTCACCTAAGTACATAGCATTTCAAAAACATAGTATACGTGAGACATAAAGTCTCGTGAGTAATATGGGTTTAGACCCAAAACTTTTCTATTCAAAACTTGAAATATCAAAAGTACATTGCTAAAAACTGATTTATTTCATAAATCTCAAAATATCTTTTCTTCTTTATTTTCAAACTTTAAAAAGACCTTCTTTCATAAAACTGCTTTCTTTCTCATTTTCTCGTGACCAACTGAAACTTATGAATTAAGTTAATTAATTCATTCAACTAGCTCCTCTCGCGGGACAGAACAGATCTGCCCACTCGGTTATGCTCATTCTGTCTCCCCTTTGTGACTTGGAACGAATTCAAGCACAAGGGTATACTTAAGCTAGACAACTACTTCGCGACGGGAGGTACCATCCCAGTAGTGTCTTCTGATCCCCCGATTATGTGGGTGATCCTAGTCCGGACAACTGGCTCATACTTCTTTCTTTCTTTAATTCTTACTTCATTTCATCTCAAATTGGTCAAAATGGGACACAATTTGTAAACAATTCTTGCTCAAACATTTTTATAACTCTTTGCTAAAAAAAATACTTTCAAAACTGCTTTTGACATCTTAGTTCCTATAAGGAACTTCTTTCAAAATACTTTGCAAACAATACTTTAAAAATCTGCTTTTAACACTAAGCCCTTGTATAGAGCTTCATTAAAAACTATTTTCCAAACTTTAGTATTTATAAACATTTGGAAATCATACATTTCTGAAAATAATATTTTGCTATGTACTATAAAAATCCTCATAAAACTCACCTTGACGTTGTTACAAGTCTATAAGCTTCTCGTATTTCTTTTCCTTTCCCGTGCTCCACAACGTTTGAAGCACCACCTATACATGTATTATATATAAATACTCAATATAATTAACTTTATAATGCTAAAGTCTCATATGACATAACTCCAGGTTATAATAAATGTATAACCATTAATACACTCGTTTTATCGTTTTTCCCGAGATACGCGTTGTTGGATTAGGTGTCTAAGCCATGACTAATAATTAGTATTTACCTAATTAATAGAAGCACAGTCTATTTGGGTTGCCCTCATGGCTGGAGGTTTGGTAGAAAATTCGGTAGAGAGACAGGATGATTTATTATGGGATTAATAAATCAACAGGAATTAAATATATGGTTTATTAATATATTAAAGTGATAATATATTAATTAGAAACTATATTAATTAATTAGGAATTAATCCAGAATTAATTGGATTTAATTTGGGGATTAATTGATCAATTAAAGGTGCAGGGACTGAAGCCGTAATTATTCAATAGTTGAGTAAGTGGCAGTGTGTCAGTGACTAGTTGGATTTCGAAAATATATATGGATATATATATATTTCGAAATTAATATATATATATATATATATATATATATATATATATATATATATATATATATATATATATATATATATATATATAAAGGATAATTAGGGTTTTGAATATAAGATAAAAGGTTTATCTTATTTGAATTCAAATAGGTTTATCCTTAAGGCTTATCAACTGGTTATCCTGCAACTATAAATAGGGCTCCCTGGAACCCTAAATTCCTGCGCCACTTTTGACCTGAAGAATCTCTGGAATTTTCGATCTCCTCTCCTCTAGCTTGGGTGTGACTTTCATTTGAGGCAGGATAATTTTGCTGCTCAGCTTCCAAGAAATAAAGGTTGGTTTTTCTGTTTTGATCTTTAGTTCCTTTTTCTGGCCTCTAGTTTTTTGTTATATGTTCAATTAGAAGAAAACATAGATCCTCATAGGTTGCATGTGAACTTAGGTTATTTAGTTCATGGTTTGCAGAAAACCTTTCAGTGGTATCAGAGCCTGTTTTGTTTTCTTGTTGAATTGCTATAACTGTTTTAGGGTTTAAAGCCTATAAACCCTAATATATATGAAAATCGATTTATAGGATTAGGGTTTTGGAAACCCTAATCCCCCCCCTTGCTAAATTTCGAAAATTCCATTAGGGTTTTAGAAGGTTTTCTATTTTTGGTAACTTTATTTGTTAATTAAATGGATAACCTTAAACCCCATTATTTGAATTCGATTTTTTAGGGGGTTTAGGATAGGTTTTAATTAATTTGATTAATTTGGATAAACCTATCTTCATTTGAATTAATTTAATTAATTGTTAATTAAAAGATAATTCAAAAGGGATTTAATTAATTTTAAATTGGTGAAATTAATGGAATAAATCCAGAAAAATATTTTAAAATGTTTAAATATTTAGATTTAATTAATTTAATTAATTGGTAATTAAAATGATTAAATCGAAATTTAAGGTTTAATTTAATTTAAAATTTAATTGTTAAATTTGGTAAAATTAAAAGATAAACCTTGAATATTTTAAAGGGTTTTAAAATACATCTTATATATGTTATTAAAAGTTAATATTATATATATGAGATAAATTTGGTTAGTCAAATCAATAGTAGGCCTCATTCACGAAGCTGGTCTATAAAGTGGGTATAAGGAGACTGCCTATAAAATGGTAGTATAATGGGTGAACACTCTCACCCACCGCTCGCCTGATCAGTGGAGGGTCGTTAGCCGAACGGGTTTGACAGAACCACTTAATCATTAAAAGTATAATGATCAAAGTACTAGAACCATTTATATAAAAATCCCAATCTAGTTACTTTAGGAAAAATGTGAATTTGATGCTACCCCATGAAATTGCACATTGCACTTTATGAAACGTTGGTGGAGCGTGTGTGGTTTACCGGCACACCAATGGGGGTTCATAAAGAGTGGCAATGGGTGTCTCGGGTGTTATCATTGTTGATGGAGCGTGTGTGGTTTACCGGCACATCAATTTGAGATGATAATGGATCCCGAGAGCACCAAGCTAATTTGCATGGTTATTCACACCCGGTTTGTGATCCTCGGCATCCCAGTCACAAACGGTGGGGCATATCTGAGATTAAACATGCTATTGAACAATTCAATAAATCTCAAAAGAAACTAGGAATTCCATTTATAATAAGATTATTTTTCCGCGGTGGAATCGGCTGAATCGTCATTCGCCTACCTTTATAAAATTTGCTTATAGATTACGGCATCCCTCTTCTATGTTGCAAATTGTTATAGTTGGATCCTAGCCTTATTTTATATTGGGTTATTATAAGGACCGACAAGTATTTAATTAAACTTACCTTCTTTTATAGATGTCTTCTGCTGATCAAACCGCTCCCCACTCAAACTCCAGTGTTCCCTCAATCCTCTCACTATGTTCCAAGGTTCAATTGAACGGGACAAACTACAATGACTGGATTAGAAACATCAAGATGGCTCTGAGGTATGAGAACAAAGAGTATGTTCTCGAGACCGAGCTTGTCGATGTCGACCCCGAAACTGCTACTCCCGAGGAAATTGCCTCGTACCAAAAACATTCTGATGATGCGACCAAAGTGGCCTGCATCGTGATTGCCACAATGAACCCCGAATTGCAGAGAATATATGAAGACTACTGGCCCTATGAGATGCACCGTGAGCTTGCGGAAAAGTTCCGTAAGCAAGAGCGCATCGAAAGGTGCGAAGTGGTCAAGGACTTCACGAACAGCAAACCTAAAGATGGAGACTCCATCTGTGCCCATGTGCAAAGAATGCAAGGTTACGTGGAGCGGCTTAGAAAGCTTGCGATGCCTGTACCGGAGGAGTTGGCCGTTGACATAGTGCTTAACTCCCTACCGAGTTCTTATGACCAGTTCAGGCTGGCTTATCATTTGAACAACAATCAGGCTAACCTGACTGAGTTGCATCGCATGCTTCGAGTTGCTGAAGACGGGATGAAGGGTAAAAGTGTACCCTCGGTAAATCAGCCCGTTCTAGCCATTGGAAGTGGCAAAGGAAAGAAAAGGAAGGGCCCTCCTAAGCAAAATTGGAGGGAAAAGGTTCAGGTCGGGTCATCCAGTAATGGCTCGAGAACCAAGACTTCCCACATTCCTTGTGTGGCCAACCCCGATGAAGCCAACTGTTTTTATTGCAAAGAGAAGGGCCATTGGAAGAGAAGCTGCCCCAAATACTTGCAGGATGTCAAGGATGGGAAAGTAAAGCCATCGACAGCAGGTATATACACTATCTCTAAAAACTCACCATCTTCTAATTCTTGGGTCCTTGATACAGGATGTGGTTTTCACATTTGTTCTGATCTGCAGGGCCTAAAGGAAAGCAGGGAGGTGGAGCACGGTAGACTGAACTTGATCATGGGCAATAGGAGATCGTCCCCTGTTACCAAGATTGGAGTTTATAGTTTAGTGCTTAGTAGTGAAGTTTGTATATATTTATTAGATTGTTGCTATTCGCCAGAAATGGCAAGAAATATTATTTCATTTCACGCATTATTCAGACAAGGATTTCATTTTTCTTTTGATAATAATATTGGATCTATTTCTGTTTTCAAAAATGGAATTTTGAATTTTACTGCTTATCCTTGTGATGGTGTGTATGAAACTGTGAAATGTGTTGACAATCTAGGACAAAGTGTAAATTATATTGACTCTACTAGTGATGTGGAAAAGGCATGTCTGTGGCATAGTCGGCTCGGGCACATCAGCAAGAAACGCATCGCCCAACTCCAAAAGGATGGAGTGTTGGAATCATTCGACCTCAAGTCGGATGATGTATGCGAATCTTGTCTGTTGGGCAAGATGACTAAATCACCTTTCAATGGGTCTTTTGAAAGAGGTGAGGGTCTATTGGACATCATTCACACGGATGTGTGTGGTCTATTCAGATCAACCACAAAGGATGGCACGCGGTTCTACGTGACTTTTACCGACGATTTTAGTAGATACGGTTATATCTACTTAATCAAGCACAAGTCGGACACCTTTGAAAAGTTCAAAGAGTTTAAGAACGAAGTAGAAAATCAATTAGGCAGGAAGATAAAGATGCTCAGATCCGACAGAGGCGGAGAGTATCTAAGTATCGAGTTCCTAGACTATCTAAAGGAATGCAGAATAGTTTCGCAGTTGACACCTCCCAGGACACCACAGTTGAACGGTGTTGCAGAAAGGCGCAACCGAACCCTGTTGGACATGGTTCGTTCCATGATGAGTCGAGCTTCACTTCCCATTCACTTCTGGGGGTATGCCTTAGAGACTGCCGCCCATATCCTCAATCTTGTCCCAACTAAGAAGGTTGCGAAAACACCTCATGAGATGTGGACGGGGAAAGCTCCCTCGTTGGCACATATCAAGGTCTGGGGTTGTGAGGCTTTCGTTAGACGAGAGACTCAAGACAAACTCGCAGACAGAAGCGAAAGGTGTTTCTTCATTGGTTATCCCAAACAGTCCTTTGGATATCTATTCTACAGACCGAGCGAGGACGTGGTCTTTGTAGCTAGACGAGCGGTCTTTCGAGAGAGAGAGAGCTTGTATTCAAAGAGGACAGTGGGAGTACCATTGATCTGGAAGAAATTCAAGAGTCATCAGATGACGCAGCCTTAGGAGAAACTAGCAACCAACATGAGGAAGAAGTTCCAACTGTTGGTCCGACAGATGTATCCTTACCTCTTAGGCGTTCTGGTAGGGTTAGCATGCCACCCGAGTTTTATGGGTTCCATATAACTTCGGATGGGGACACGTTTGTCAGTGATAGGACACTGATAAATTTGGATGAACCAGCTAACTACCAGGAAGCAGTGGCGGGCCCTGAGTCTGCCAAGTGGAAAGAGGCCATGGATAGCGAGATCAAGTCCATGTATGACAATCAAGTTTGGAACTTGGTTGACAATGTACCGGGTCGAAAGACAGTCGGGTGCAAATGGATCTTCAAGAAGAAGACCGACATGGACGGAAAGGTACACACTTTCAAGGCAAGACTGGTTGCGAAGGGCTTTACTCAAACCCCAGGGGTTGATTATGACGAGACCTTCTCACCAGTAGCTAAGATAAAGTCTATTAGGATTATGCTGGCCATAGCTGCATTTCATGACTATGAAATTTGGCAGATGGACGTCAAAACCGCTTTCCTTAATGGGAAGTTGACTGAGGATGTTTACATGAATCAGCCAGAGGGGTTTGTCGATGCAAAGTATCCTAATAAGGTGTGTAAGCTTGAGAGATCAATCTACGGATTGAAGCAAGCTTCTCGCAGCTGGAATCTTTGTTTCCATGAGAAAGTCAAAGAGTTTGGCTTCTCTAGGAGCGAGGATGAGTCCTGCGTATATGTCAAGGCTAGTGGGAGTATAGTCACCTTTCTGGTGCTGTATGTCGATGACATACTGCTCATGGGAAACGATATTCCAACCTTGCAAGATGTCAAGGCTTGGCTTGGGAAATGTTTCGCCATGAAGGACCTAGGAGAGGCTGCCTATATTCTTGGGATTAGAATATTGAGAGATAGGAAGAAAAGACTAATTGGACTTAGTCAGGGTACATACTTGGAAAAGGTACTAAAGAGGTTTAGTATGGAAAATTCCAAGAAGGGAGAGCTACCTATCCAAAGTAATGCGAAGCTGAGTAAGACTCAAAGTCCGAGTACAGACGAGGAAATAGCTGAGATGAGTCGAGTACCATACGCTTCGGCTGTGGGATCGATCATGTACGCTATGACGTGTACTCGCCCTGACGTGGCTTTTGCCTTGAGCATGGTCAGTCGATACCAGGGTAACCCTGGAAGGGCGCATTGGATAGCTGTGAAAAATATACTCAAGTATCTGCGAAGGACAAAGAACATGGTGTTAGTCCTCGGTGGCAGTGATACCTTGAGAGTTGAAGGATATACAGATGCCAGCTTTCAGACGGATAGAGACAGTGGTCGGTCTCAGTCAGGCTGGGTATTCCTTTTGAACGGTGGAGCAGTTACTTGGAAAAGTTCCAAGCAAGAAACAGTGGCTGATTCTACGTGCGAATCAGAGTACATAGCAGCAAGTGAAGCGTCAAAGGAAGCGGCTTGGCTGAAGAACTTTATCGGTGACCTTGGAGTAGTCCCGAGTATTCAGGAGCCCTTGGAACTGTTCTGCGATAATGAAGGTGTGGTCGCCTTGACAAAGGAACCGCGAGATCATGGAAAGTCCAGACATATCGACAGAAAGTACCACTACATCAGACATAGGGTAGAAGAAGGTCACCTCCTTGTAAAGAGGGTATCATCGGAGGATAATCCTGCAGATCCCTTGACAAAGGCTCTGAGTAGGATTAAGCATAATCAGCATGCTAGGAGCATCGGATTAAGAGATGATATAAGTTTTTGTAATTAGATAGGTTTCGAAACTTGTAACAATGTATTGTATTTGACTATTGTGATTTAATAATAGAGATTTATTATGGTTTACTACTCTTGTCAATACTTTATCATTGTGTTTCATTTTTTGCATGTTTTACTTCCTGAATAATTGGATTATTCAAATATCCACAGTCGATTACACTTTAAGGGAGTAAGTGTGAAGTAAGACTGTCATGAATTGGTAATAGATTGTCTAAGGAGTTAGACATTGCAATTGGATTGCTGAACCATTCGTGAGTACTTGGAAATGGAGATTTGAGTATTGGATAAACCCGCGCTCAATGGATTGCTTCATGGATTACATCACGAGCAATATTGAGACGATAATATCTTTTGATCTTTAAGCTAAGACATATGAGTTATGATTTACTAGACGGTTATTCATTGATAATACGAAAACGCATCGGTAACTCGGTGTTATAAAACGTGTTGTTGTGAGTAATTTGTTTGGTAAAAGACATAAGTATATGAGTCAAAGTTTATTCGTCCCTTGACCCTAACGGGGAACAGATATCTGTAGGCCTCTCGATGATTTTGAAGTTGACTAAAATGGTTGGCCAACCGGGACTAAATTGGTAGTGTAAGAGTCATATGCAAATCGGAAATCGAGGAACAGTGAATCAGACCAGATTGATTTTATCCATGTCTTGAGTCTGAAAATATCTTGTTGGACGGAGGATCATGTGATCACTTATCTATGGACAGGACTGATTAGATCAAAGTTTGGCATTGGTTTCTAGGAAGCTACAAGTGCTGGTTAATTAGAGGCTAAATTGGTAATTATAGTCATAGACTTATCCAAGTGGGAGACTGTTGGATTAGGTGTCTAAGCCATGACTAATAATTAGTATTTACCTAATTAATAGAAGCACAGTCCATTTGGGTTGCCCTCATGGCTGGAGGTTTGGTAGAAAATTCGGTAGAGAGACAGGTTGATTTATTATGGGATTAATAAATCAACAGGAATTAAATATATGGTTTATTAATATATTAAAGTGATAATATATTAATTAGAAACTATATTAATTAATTAGGAATTAATCCAGAATTAATTGGATTTAATTTGGGGATTAATTGATCAATTAAAGGTGTAGGGACTGAAGCCGTAATTATTCAATAGTTGAGTAAGTGGCAGCGTGTCAGTGACTAGTTGGATTTCGAAAATATATATGGATATATATATATTTCGAAATTAATATATATATATATATATATATATATATATATATATATATATATATATATATATATATATAAAGGATAATTAGGGTTTTGAATATAAGATAAAAGGTTTATCTTATTTGAATTCAAATAGGTTTATCCTTAAGGCTTATCAACTGGTTATCCTGCAACTATAAATAGGGCTCCCTGGAACCCTAAATTCCTGCGCCACTTTTGACCTGAAGAATCTCTGGAATTTTCGATCTCCTCTCCTCTAGCTTGGGTGTGACTTTCATTTGAGGCAGGATAATTTTGCTGCTCAGCTTCCAAGAAATAAAGGTTGGTTTTTCTGTTTTGATCTTTAGTTCCTTTTTCTGGCCACTAGTTTTTTGTTATATGTTCAATTAGAAGAAAACATAGATCCTCATAGGTTGCATGTGAACTTAGGTTATTTAGTTCATGGTTTGCAGAAAACCTTTCACGCGTATACTGCTACAGTAATACCGAGGGGTCGTATTTCAGTTCTGACTCTTTTCCATGAAATCTTATCCCATATTAGACTTGTGTTTCAAATTTGAAGTTCATTGGGCAAGTCTAGCTCAAATTCCAAAATTTAGTTTTGAAGTGAATAGTGATTTTCGCCACTGCCGCTACAGTGACTTTTCTGCAAGGTCGGATTACGGATTTGACCATTCCCGACATGTTCTTATACCATTTTAGGGTTATGGCTAAAAGTTCAGGTCAATCGGACATGTCTAGCTATAGTTTCTAGCGTTTGAAATATTTGAAATTTCTAACATTTTTGGTCCCTGTCTGGCCCCTGACTGAAGGCGCACTGCGCCAGGTATGGGGCGCACTGCGCCTGGGCGCACCCCGCCCTGGTCCTGGGCGCACTGCGCCTGACGCCTAGGCAGGCTCCTGATCAGTCGCGATTTGGCACTGTAGCATGCAGTTTTAAGGCTTTAAGCTCTTATTCCAGGTCTTAATCACCTGGGGTTTGTTCTAGGACTAAAACCCTTGACTAATAACACATTTTAAACCATTAAAAACACTTTAATAGATCAATTGCAGAAATTAAAGTTCTTGGCTAAACTTGAAAATTCTCAAGAATAGCATTCTACTTTCATGTTTTTGAGTTAAGTTCTTAACTAATGGCTTATTGGAAGCATTAGCTACTTAACCCACATGATTTATAACTGCAATTTCAGTTTCTATTCAACCCAAGGAACCAAATCAAGAACACAACCCAAGAACTAGGTTAAAGAAGATGGAATCTTACCTCTTTTAACTATGGAATCACTAATTCCAAAGTTAGTTCTTGATTCCTTGGAAATTCCTTTGATCTCTTCTTCCTCTCTAGCTCTTTCTTGCTGTCTCTCGTGCTCTCTGGAATCCTCTGGAGAAATGTTCTTAATCCTTTAAATAATGGGTATAATAACTACTAGATAATATATATATCTTATTTATAAATAAACTTTACATTTAGGTCCTTTGGTTACTAACTTTTCTTCAAAAATGATCCAAGAGTCACAACTTCACAATTAACTTCCAACTTAACATTTTCCTTAACATTTTGGTCATTTTTATGTCAAATGACCAATTTGCCCTTTTTGGCCAAATTTTACTATTCACGCGGTAAAATTCCAAATTTCACATAAACTTTTATTTCTCACTTTATTATTTTACAAATACATATTATTACACATAATAGTCGTACAATATGACAAAAGACGGTTTTACCCTTTTTGACTTTTTCGCGGGTTCTTACAGTCACCCCTCCTTAAGCGGATTCCGTCCTCGGAATCTTTTCGTAATCGGTGAAATTCAGATATCTTCTCTTCATTTCTTCTAGCGTCTCCCAAGTTAGGTTTGACCCTAACGGGTGCTTCCACTTGACTAGTACGAGGTCAATCTCCTTGTTCCTTAGCTTTTTGGTCTGCATTTCCAGGATGGCTTCGGGTTCCTCAATCAGTTTGCTAGGAGTCTCCACCCTCAGGTCAGTATATGGTATTACTAACTCTTCTTTACCAAAATACTTTTTCAAGTAGCATACATGAAAGGTATCATGTATTCCACTGAGTTCGGGTGGTAACTCTATCTTGAATGCTTGTAATCCAATTCTCTTCAAGATTCTAAAAGGTCCAATGTATCTTGGACTCAGCTTTCCTCTCTTGCCAAATCTGACCACTCCTTTCCATGGCGATACTTTTATCATCACCAAATCTCCTTCTTGCAAGTCATACGGTCTCTTCTTTAAATTTGAGTAACTCTTTTGCCGATCTTGTGCTGCTTTCATATTAGCTTGAATTACCCCAATCTTCTCATTAGTTACTCTAACAATCTCTGGCCCTGTAAGCTTAGTCTCACCCGCTTCCAACCAGCACAAAGGAGTTCTACACTTCCTACCATACAATGCCTCAAAGGGTGGCATTTTGATGCTGGAATGGTAGCTGTTGTTGTATGCAAACTCCACTAATGGCAGATGTTCATCCCAACTGCCTCCAAATTCCATCACGCATGATCGTAGCATGTCTTCTAATGTCTGGATCGTTCGTTCACTCTGACCATCTGTTTGTGGATGATACGCTGTACTTAGCTGAATTCTTGTCCCCATTTTATCTTGTAAGGCTCTCCAAAAGTTAGAGGTAAATCTAGGGTCTCTGTCTGACACAATAGACAACGGTGCACCATATCTTCTTAACACTTCATCTGTATACAACTGGGCTAACTGCTCCATTGGAGTAGTTTCTTTTATGGCTAGAAATAGTGCACTCTAGGTCAATCTGTCTACTATGACCCATATGCTATCATGACCTCTTCTCGTTCTCGGTAACCCGACAACCAAGTCCATGGTTACATCCTCCCACTTTCCGGCTGGAATATGCAATGACTGAGCATCCCCATGCGGGACCTGATGTTCCGCCTTGACTTGTGCACAAATAACACACTTGGAGATGTACTTAGCTATCCTCTTCTTCATTCCAGGCCACCAATACTGTCTTTTCAAATCTTGATAAGTCTTGGTACTCCCGGGATGAATGGAATACTTTGACTTATGCGACTCTTCTAGAATCAGCTTTCTCAATCCTCCTGCTTTCGGTACCCAAATGCGGTTCCTGTAGGTCCTTAATCCCTGACTATTGGTCTCAAACTGAATGTCTTTTCCTAGCTTTTCATCTTTTAGGTCTCCACTTTCTTCAACTTTTTGCTGAGCTGCTTTAATATGTTCTATAATGCTAGACACAAGTTCTATTCGCATCGATCTTGCCTTGATTCTTTTCTCAGGAGTTTTTCTACTTAATGCATCTGCTACTACATTTGCTTTACCCGGATGGTATACAATGTCGCAATCATAGTCACTGATCAGCTCTAACCATCTACTCTGTCTCATGTTCAACTCTTTTTGAGTGAACACATACTGCAAACTCTTGTGATCAGTGAATAGCTTGCACTTTGTACCATACAAGTAATGTCTCCAAATCTTCAAGGCAAAAACGATCGCTGCAAGCTCTAAATCATGAGTTGTGTACTTTTTCTCTGGATATTTCAACTGTCTGGAAGCGTATGCTATGACCTTCCCTCTTTGTATCAACACACAGCCAAGCCCCCGATGCGAGGCATCGCTGTACACTTCAAAGTCTTCTGTCCCATCTGGTAACGTAAGGACAGGCGCGTTACACAACTTCTCTTTTAATGTAGCGAAAGCTCTTTCTTGTTCTTCTTGCCATCTGAATTTCTCTTCCTTTCGGGTTAATCGTGTAAGCGGTACTGCTATACGGGAGAAATCTTGAATAAATCTCCTGTAATACCCGGCAAGACCGAGAAAACTTCTAACTTCTGTTGGCGTCTTAGGAGGCTCCCATTTCATTACCGCTTCAACTTTCGCTGGATCAACTTTTATACCTTGGATAGAAACAACATGTCCAAGGAACTGCACTTCTCTCATCCAAAACTCGCACTTGGAGAACTTTGCATATAGCTGTTCCCGCTTCAAAGTTTCAAGTACCAACCGCAAATGGCTCGCATGCTCTTCTTTATTCTTTGAGTAGATCAGAATATCATCTATGAACACTATAACAAACCGGTCTAAGAATGGTTTACAGACCCGATTCATTAAATCCATAAAGATCACTGGTGCATTTGTAAGACCAAATGGCATCACTAAAAACTCATAATGCCCGTATCGTGTACGAAACGCCGTCTTCTCTACATCACTTTCTTTTACCCTGACTTGATGATACCCAGATCTCAAATCAATTTTTGAGAAGTAATCTGCTCCTTGTAACTGGTCAAACAAATCGTCTATTCTGGGCAACGGGTAACGGTTCTTGATAGTAATCTTGTTCAATTCTCTGTAATCAATGCACATCCGCATTGATCCATCCTTCTTCTTCACAAACAGAACTGGAGCACCCCACGGAGAAGAACTAGGCCTGATGAAGCCTTTATCTAGTAACTCCTGCAACTGGGACATTAATTCCCGCATCTCTGTTGGTGCTAACCGGTACGGTGCTCGGGCTATTGGGAAAGCTCCTGGAACAAGATCTATTCGGAACTCAACTTGCCTTTCTGGTGGCAAGCCTGGCAATTCATCCGGGAAAACTTCTGGAAACTCTTTTACTACTTCTATGTCTTTGTACGTCTGTTTTACTTTGTCCTCAGTTATCACATAGGCCAGGAAAGATACACATCCTTTCCTGATACATCTTCGAGCCTTAGCTACACTGATGATACTTGGCACATGTTTGCTTCTTTCCCCATATACGTACACTTTTGCTCCTAGGGTTTTAACGGATACCCTCTTCTGTCCACAAGCTATCTTTGCATCATTTGCACCAAGCCAATCCATTCCAATTATTACATCAAAGGACTTAATTCCAATAGGAAGGAGATTAAGTCGAAACTTCTTGCCGTTGATGTCAAGTTCGCAATCCCGATACATATGATGAACTTCCACAAATTTCCCGTCCGCCACTTCTACCTCAAAAACTAGATCTAACAATTCTAATGGGACTTTTAATCTAGCTCCAAACCCATGAGACACAAACGAATATGTAGACCCGGAATCAAACAAGACATATGCAGGTGTCGAGTTGATTAGTAGTATACCTGAGACCACATCATGAGTCTCCTTCGCTTCCTCCCTGGTGATCTGAAAAGCTCGAGTCTTCACCTTCTGGGGTTCGGTCTTCTTCTGAGCTGTTGACACCACAGTTTCTCCTCCCTTGTTTGGGCAGTTGAAACTATAGTGCCCCATCTGATGGCATGAAAAACACTCCACTTCGCTGGCTTTCTTGGCTTTGCAATCTTTCGCTTTATGACCAAATCCACCACAATTAAAGCAGGCATTTGATCCCGCTCGGCACTCGCCACCGTGTTCTTTCCCACATTTTTCGCACTTCTTTACACTTCCCTGTCGGCTCTGACTTGAACTCATCTTCCCTTTCTTCTTTATGTTCCCACTGTTACTAACTGTTTTTCTTTTGTCACTAAAACCAGGTCCTTCCTCCTTTCTTCGTTTCCCAACATCTTCCACAGTTCGGGCAGCATTGATCGCCCCATCTAGCATCTCGGCTTTCTTTACTTCTAGTTCATAGTTCCATGGCAAACCCCGGACATAGCGGTTAATTCGGGACCGCTCACTGGGGTAAGACTCCCCCACAAAAGGTAACATGTCGCAAAACTTCTTCGTATACTCATCCACCGTCAAGTCTCCTTTCTTTATTGTTAAGAAATCTTCGTTCATTTTCTCCAAATCTCGCGTGGGACAGAATTTATCTTTAAGACACGAAACAAACTCCGCCCATGACCAGCCATATACAACATCCTTTCCCAAGCTTTCATATTTGGTGTTCCACCACACCAAAGCATCATCCTTCAACTGCCGGGAGGCGTAGTTGACTCGATCGTTTTCTCCACATTTGCTTGCTTGCATCACTTGTTCAATCTCTCGGACCCACCGCATTGTTACCTTTAGCTCAAAACTGCCATGATATTCGGGCGGTTTGCAAGCCATAAAGGACTTAAAAGAGCAGCCCTTTTCTTCCTTCTTGTTCCCTCCAGTAGCTTCTTCCTCAGTTGTCTTTTTGGAGACTTCTTGTGATGATTGGGCACTAGGTTCACCCATTCGACTGTCTATTATGTTATTCACATCTTGCCTCAGCTCATTTCGTAAGTTATTGATTAGGTACTGAATTGCTTCCATAGTGACAGGTTGTGGTGGTGGGTTTGGCTCGGCCTCATCATTTCGAAGAACATGTGGTTCACTTCCTCTTGAGGAAGTGTGACTGCCCTCACCCCTGTCAGCTTGTCTTCTGTCTCCCATTACTATATAGATGAACAAATTATTGGTTTAATACACAATTCTATATAGTATTTCATAAGCGGTAACATATTATCTCCTTATCTTGACTGCATTATTATAGCAGTTATACTCACTCTATAACTTCTATAAGTCTAAGTGTACCTCTATATTACTAAGGCACCTTACTACTACTCTTGCTAGTTTAAGCCTAGGATGGTATTCCAACCTAATTCGCTTAAACTATGGCTCTGATACCAAAACTGTAACACCCCTTTTCTCTTATCGTATTTTAATATACAGATACAGTTTTCAAACATATTTTACAACTCGTGACTATAAAATAGCCACTTAAATTTTTGTTTTATTTTACAAACTTAAACTCGTGGGGTATTACAGACTCAATACAGATAACCATAATTTAAACTTACAGTATACAATAACGGTCCCAACTGCAACTCTCGCTCCCTTCACCTAAGTACATAACATTTCAAAAACATAGTATACGTGAGACATAAAGTCTCGTGAGTAATATGGGTTTAGACCCAAAACTTTTCTATTCAAAACTTGAAATATCAAAAGTACATTGCTAAAAACTGATTTATTTCATAAATCTCAAAATATCTTTTCTTCTTTATTTTTAAACTTTAAAAAGACTTTCTTTCATAAAACTGCTTTCTTTCTCATTTTCTCGTGACCAACTGAAACTTATGAATTAAGTTAATTAATTCATTCAACTAGCTCCTCTCGCGGGACAAAACAGATCTGCCCACTCGGTTATGCTCATTCTGTCTCCCCTTTGTGACTTGGAACGAATTCAAGCACAAGGGTATACTTAAGCTAGACAACTACTTCACGACGGGAGGTACCATCCCAGTAGTGTCTTCTGATCCCCCGATTATGTGGGTGATCCTAGTCCGGACAACTGGCTCATACTTCTTTCTTTCTTTAATTCTTACTTCATTTCATCTCAAATTGGTCAAAATGGGACACAATTTGTAAACAATTCTTGCTCAAACATTTTTATAACTCTTTGCTAAAAAAAATACTTTCAAAACTGCTTTTGACATCTTAGTTCCTATAAGGAACTTCTTTCAAAATACTTTGCAAACAATACTTTAAAAATCTGCTTTTAACACTAAGCCCTTGTATAGAGCTTCATTAAAAACTATTTTCCAAACTTTAGTATTTATAAACATTTGGAAATCATACCTTTCTGAAAATAATATTTTGCTATGTACTATAAAAATCCTCATAAAACTCACCTTGACGTTGTTACAAGTCTCTAAGCTTCTCGTATTTCTTTTCCTTTCCCGTGCTCCACAACGTTTGAAGCACCACCTATACATGTATTATATATAAATACTCAATATAATTAACTTTATAATGCTAAAGTCTCATATGACATAACTCCAGGTTATAATAAATGTATAACCATTAATACACTCGTTTTATCGTTTTTCCCGAGATACGCGTATACTGCTACAGTAATACCGAGGGGTCGTATTTCAGTTCCGACTCTTTTCCATGAAATCTTATCCCATATTAGACTTGTGTTTCAAATTTGAAGTTCATTGGGCAAGTCTAGCTCAAATTCCAAAATTTAGTTTTGAAGTGAATAGTGATTTTCGCCACTGCCGCTACAGTGACTTTTCCGCAAGGTCGGATTATGGATTTGACCATTCCCGACATGTTCTTATACCATTTTAGGGTTATGGCTAAAATTTCAGGTCAATCGGACATGTCTAGCTATAGTTTCTAGCGTTTGAAATATTTGAAATTTCTAACATTTTTGGTCCCTGTCTGGCCCCTGACTGAAGGCGCACTGCGCCAGGTATGGGGCGCACTGCGCCTGGGCGCACCCCGCCCTGGTCCTGGGCGCACTGCGCCTGGCGCCTGGGCAGGCTCCTGATCAGTCGCGATTTGGCACTGTAGCATGCAGTTTTAAGGCTTTAAGCTCTTATTCCAGGTCTTAATCACCTGGGGTTTGTTCTAGGACTAAAACCCTTGACTAATAACACATTTTAAACCATTAAAAACACTTTAATAGATCAATTGCAGAAATTAAAGTTCTTGGCTAAACTTGAAAATTCTCAAGAATAGCATTCTACTTTCATGTTTTTGAGTTAAGTTCTTAACTAATGGCTTATTGGAAGCATTAGCTACTTAACCCACATGATTTATAACTGCAATTTCAGTTTCTATTCAACCCAAGGAACCAAATCAAGAACACAACCCAAGAACTAGGTTAAAGAAGATGGAATCTTACCTCTTTTAACTATGGAATCACTAATTCCAAAGTTAGTTCTTGATTCCTTGGAAATTCCTTTGATCTCTTCTTCCTCTCTAGCTCTTTCTTGCTGTCTCTCGTGCTCTCTGGAATCCTCTGGCGAAATGTTCTTAATCCTTCAAATGATGGGTATAATAACTACTAGATAATATATATATCTTATTTATAAATAAACTTTACATTTAGGTCCTTTGGTTACTAACTTTTCTTCAAAAATGATCCAAGAGTCACAACTTCACAATTAACTTCCAACTTAACATTTTCCTTAACATTTTGGTCATTTTTATGTCAAATGACCAATTTGCCCTTTTTGGCCAAATTTTACTATTCACGCGGTAAAATTCCAAATTTCACATAAACTTTTATTTCTCACTTTATTATTTTACAAATACATATTATTACACATAATAGTCGTACAATATGACAAAAGACGGTTTTACCCTTTTTGACTTTTTCGCGGGTTCTTACAAGTTTCCTCCGAAATCTAAGACACACGCCCTCAACATATCTTCGAGTGTTTGAATTGTCCTCTCAGATTGACAATCGGTTTGAGGATGATACGCGGTACTGAGATCGAGACGGGTTCCCATGGCTGCTTGAAGTGATTGCCAAAACCGAGAGAGAAATCTCCTATCACGATTTGAAATGATACCGAGAGGGATGCCATGCCGACTAACTATCTCGTCGATGTAAATCCGAGCAAGTTGTTCGACCTTGAAATGTTCACGGATGGGAAGGAAATGAGCGGATTTGGTCAAACGATCAATGATTACCCAAATGCTGTCGTGTCCCTTGGTGGTACGGGGAAGTTTGGTTACGAAATATATGGCGATTGCTTCCCATTTCCACTCGGGGATTACCGGTTGGACCAATAGTCCAGAGGGTCGTTGATGTTCTGGTTTGACCCTGGAACATGTAAGACACTTGGCCACGAATAAAGCAATATCCTTTTTCATTCCCGACCACCAATAATTGGTTCTCAGGCCATGATACATCTTGTCAGCGCCAAGATGAATGGAATATCGAGTTTTATGGATTTCTTCCATCAGGAAGGTACGAAGATTGTCGCGATCTGGGATCCAGATGCGATCTTGATAATAGAAAATGCCATCAGATTTACTTTCCAACTCCCCATCAATTTCCGTGGGCATGTCATTTTCGGTAATTGTCGAGTGTTGGGCTCCTCGAATTCGGTCGCTGAGATTGGACAAGATAGGAGAACATATTAAATGAAATGCTTTGGCATGTTCTTTTCGGCTTAACGCGTCGGCTACCACGTTTGCCTTGCCCGGATGATAGCGTATTTCACACTCGTAATCATTTAGGAGTTCGACCCATCGTGTTTGTCTCATATTGAGTTCCTTTTGATTAAGAATATGTTGCAAGCTCTTGTGGTCGGTGAAAATTACGCATTTAGTGCCGTAAACGTAATGCCTCCAAATTTTAAGAGCGAAAACCACGACACCGAGCTCCAAATCATGAGTCGTATAATTCCTTTCATGGATTTTGAGTTGTCGCGATGCGTAAGCTATAACCTTTCCCCTTTGCATCAAAACACAACCTAGACCAAGATTGGAGGCATCGTAGTATACCACGAAATCTTCGGATCCTTCAGGGAGTGTAAGAATCGGAGCGTCACACAATCTTTGTTTAAGGGTTTGGAAAGCGTCTTCCTGCTGTTGGTTGGTGGAGAAAATTGGTGGAGGAACAGGTGGTCAAGGAAGATGGCCACAGAATTTGTGAACGTCAATTTCCAACCTTTGCCTAACATTTGTGTGCTCTTACTTTTCTCTTCTAAATTGACGGAAAGCAATATATATAATATATATATATATATATATATATATATATATATATATATATATATATATATATATATATATATATATATATATATATATATATATATATATATATATATATATATATATATATATATATATATATATATATATATATATATATATATATATATATATATATATATATATATATGGAAGTTTATGCACATATACAGCTATATATATGTGTGTTGTGTAGCACAGAAAGGGTGCATCAAAATAACTTGTAGAGAGTTATAAATTGTAATCTTATTGAGTTAATAAGAAAACATAGTTGCATCCCGTGGATGTAGGATTGACACCGAATCCGAACCACGTAAAAATCCTTGTGTTATCTTCTTGCTTTATTTTCGTAAGCTTGTGTGTGTGATAGTGTGTTTCCGCTGCGTGTACCCTGTCCGGTTCCTAACAACTGGTATCAGAGCTTCGAGTTTTGGAGGAGGTCTCGGTTTTAGAAAATAGAGTATGCTCTGTGGTTGCAGTTTTGTCTGATCTTCCACATCAGAAACTAATTTCCATTAATCGTATTAAAGGTGTCTCGGTACTTTGAAGGGTACTGTTCTGTCACACAAAAGTACTATAAATATTTGTCTCTTGTCTGTCGTAATGGCTGAAGACAAGGTTGTAATCGAGAAGTTCAACGGTTCTGACTTTAGCTGGTGGAAAATGCAATTAGAAGCATTGCTATGTCAGAAAGATTTGGACGTGGTACTTGGAGACAAACCGGAGAAAATGGAAACAGCTGCTGAAGATGCGTGGAACTCAAAGGACAAGAAAGCTAAGGCGGTTATTACGTTGTCGTTGGAAAGGAGCGTTGCTTTCAACATCATGAAGGAAACCACGGCGCGTGGTATGATGGATGCTCTGACGAACATGTATGAGAAACCGTCGGCGGCTAACAAGGTGTTCTTGATGAGGGAGTTATTCACTACAAGGATGAATGAGGAAAGTTCTGTTACGGTTCACATTAACAATCTAAATTCAATTCTGTCCAGATTATCATCTGTGAGAATTAAATTTGATAATGAAACTCAAGCTGCACTGCTGCTAGCTTCACTACCTGATAGTTGGTCCGGAACAGTTACGGCTGTTACTAGCTCCGTGGGAGCTAGTGGTATGACTTTTGATGGGGTTAGAGACTTGGTTTTGTGCGAGGATATCAGACGCAAAAATCAAGGTGAATCATCTTCTTCTGCGTTATTGAATATGGACAGAGGTAGAAGGAATAGCAGGAACAGTGGGAGCCGAGGAAGAAGTTCCTCTAGAACTTGGAAGAATGTGAAGTGCTGGAACTGCCAAGAGGTGGGGCATGTTAAGAGTCTATGTCCAAAGAAAGAATTAAACAGTGTTGGTGCTGAGAATGTTTATCAGGAAGATGCATTGATACTCAGTATGGAAAACTGTGTAGACTCTTGGGTCATGGATTCAGGGGCTTCGTTTCACGCCATGGACAACGGAGAAACGATGGTGAATCTAAAAGAAGGAGATTTTGGGAAGGTACGGTTAGCAAATGACGAGATGCTTCAAGTAACGGGCATGGGAGATATTGATCTGGTTACTTCATTAAGAACTACATGCAACCTGAAGAATGTTAGGGTGATTCCGGAGCTGAAGAAGAAATTGATTTCTGTTGGTCAGCTGGATAAACAAGGACTGGAAGTAAGGTTTGGTGGTGGTAAATGGAGGGTGGTCAATGGTAATTCGGTGATTGCTCAAGGTATGAAGCGTGGGTCATTATATATGGTTGAGGTACCTGCTGAGGGAAGTATGACCGTCCCCGTTAAGCATGACAAAATCTGGTTCGCTAAATCTAGTGCTAAGAGAGTTCATTTTGCAAACATGAATTCTGGAGCCAAGGGGATGTTAGCTGAACGAGTCGGAAAGTCTAAACCATTCAGGGGATTTTGTGACAGTGGGAGCACGGGGTGTGTTCCGGGTACAGTTACAAAGAGCCGTTGGGTTTTGAAGACTAAGACTGAAAAATTCTCTCCTGTTGGAAGTTTGCAAAGTTTGGAGAGTGTTAGTGGTCCTCGGTGTATCTCTGGATCCGGTGGAGTGTCCAAGCCGGTTGAGACAGAGGACGAGTCGGTAGTGGGATTGGCTACGACTGAGTTGGAGCTTGTGGGAGCTTCAACTGGCCCTTCTAGTACTTGATAATGAGGGGTGGCTGCAACTAGGAAATTGACTAAGTTTAGCTTGTTCTTGGGAACTGGAGGCTTGGAAGACTTGGTGTTTTTTAAGATTACTGGAGAATTGTTGGGTTATTTTCTCCAAGTGGGAGATTGTTGGTTGGTGGAGAAAATTGGTGGAGGAAAAGGTGGTCAAAGAAGATGGCCACAGAATTGGTGAACGTCAATTTCCAACCCTTGCCTAACATTTGTGTGCTCTTACTTTTCTCTTCTAAATTGACGGAAAGCAATATATATATAATATATATAATATATATATATATATATATATATATATATATATATATATATATATATATATATATATATATATATATATATATATATATATATATATATATATATATATGGAAGTTTATGCACATATACAGCTATATATATGTGTGTTGTGTAGCAGAGAAAGGGTGCATCAAAATAACTTGTAGAGAGTTATAAATTGTAATCTTATTGAGTTAATAAGAAAACATAGTTGCAGCCCGTGGATGTAGGATTGACACCGAATCCGAACCACGTAAAAATCCTTGTGTTATCTTCTTGCTTTATTTTCGTGAGCTTGTGTGTGTGTGATAGTGTGTTTCCGCTGCGTGTACCCTGTCCGGTTCCTAACACCTGCTTGGGTCCCCAATCAAATGGCGTACCCTTGCAAGTGAGAAAAGTATGCGGTAAAGCGATCTTTGAGAAATTTGAAATGAAACGCCGGTAATAGCCGGCTAAACCGAGGAATGACCGAATTTCCTTGGGGGTACGTGGGGCTTTCCAATTCTTGACTGCTTCAACTTTTGCGGGATCGACTAAAATACTCTTGTCACTTACAATATGACCGAGGAATTATACCTCATTTAACCAAAACTCGTATTTCGAAAATTTGGCATATAGATGATTTCCTTGCAATGTTTGGAGAGTTAGACGAAGGTGTCTTTCATGGTCTGCCTTTGTCTTGGAGTAAATGAGGATGTCATCAATAAAGACGATAATAAAACGGTCGAGATAAGGTTTAAATACCCGATTCATCAAGTCCATGAATGCGGCAGGGGCATTCGTTAGGCCAAAAGGCATAACGGTGAACTCGTAATGACAATAACGGGTTCGGAAAGCGGTTTTGGGGATGTCTTCTTCCCATACTCTAAGTTGGTGATAACCCGAGCGGAGGTCGATTTTTGAGAAGCATGAAGCTCCTTGAAGTTGATCAAAAAGGTCGTCGATCCGAGGTAACGGATATCGGTTCTTGATGGTCAATTTATTTAACTCCCGATAATCGATACACATACGAAACGAACCATCTTTCTTTTTTATGAAGAGAACCGGGGCTCCCCAGGGTGATGTACTAGGGCGGATAAATCCCTTATCAGTTAATTCTTGGAGCTGACTTGCCAATTCTTGCATCTCGGTTGGAGCCAACCGATATGGAGACTTGGCTATGGGAGCAGCCTCAGGAACGAGATCGATGCGGAACTCTAGCTCACGTACTGGAGGGAGTCCAGATACGTCATCGGGAAAGATGTCGGGAAAGTCTCGTACAATCGGAATATCTTCGATCTTCTTTTCTTTGACCTTTGTTTCCACCACATGGGCTAAGAAAGCCATGTATTCTTTACGTAGATATGATCGAGCTTGAGTACATGACATAAGACTAAGCTTTTTTTGAACGAGTCTCGCCATAAATACGAAGACTTTGACCGTCGGCAAGAGGAATACGAATAAACTTCTTGTAACATACTATTTCAGCATGGTTTTGGGATAGCCAATCCATTCCCACGATGATGTCGAAGCTACCAAGTTCCATAGGAACTAAATTGACGGAAAATTTATGACAGCAAAAATCGAAAGTGCAATCTTGGATGACTGCATTGAGTGAAATGTATTTTCCATTGGCGACTTCTACGGTAAAGTGTTCATCAAGAATCGTGTGAGGTGTGTGAAGTATGGGTTCAAATTCCAAAGACACAAAACTTTTATCGGCACCTGAATCAAAAAGTACTGACGCGTAGCAGTCATTTATGAGAAACGTACAATTTACGACCTTGTTATCGGTCTGTGCCTGGGTTACGGTAATGACAAATGCTCGGCCTTTGGGAGCTGGAACCTGCATTGTTGGATTTGCCTGGGCTTGAGTGTTAATGATATTGACAAGCCTAGGACACGTGTTTCTGAAATGGGTGGGGTCACCACAGTTGAAGCATGTTCCAGTTGGATACCGGGTTTGTGTTGCTGATTTGAGGGTAGAGCGAATGGTCGCTGAGTTTTTGGTGCACGACATGTGTCCGCCAAGTGGCCATAGCGACCACAAGTCGTACAAAGGCGACACGTGCTGGTGGACATATGGTGATAGTTACAATGGTTACAGAGGGGGTCGTAATGCCATTTATGAGAAACACGCATATGGACTTGTGAGTTATTTGTAAATTAATTATGGAAATTAAGTTTGTAGACATTGTTGGGTAAAATGATTGTAAAACACTTGTTGGACCATGGTTAGGAGTGTTGGGCACCTTTTGGGCTTTCCATGGGTACTAAATGTGAAGCATGTAGCAATTGCGTGGGTCCCCACAATACTAATTTTTCACATGTTTTTCCCACTTCAAGGCCCATTAAGGAACTTAATAGTCCAATGAGTTGGCCATTTTGGAGTTTATCCTTTCGGATACGTTTGATAAGGTCGGGTAATTTGATGGCTCAAAAGTAATGTGAATGATGCGCTTTGGCCTATAGGTTTGGGAACTCTCGCCTTTGGTCCCCAGGTAAGCAAACTGGTCCTTCGGTTGATTGGGATGTATACGAATGCTTACCTAGTCAGGACTTTCGGGCTGCCGGCACCTCCCCCTTCCAGTTACTACGCGTCCATTACTTTGATCATACCCAACTAGAGTGGATGACTTTTAATTTCCTATGAGCTCTAAGGAATATATATGTATGTAAATTTTTATTTTGAAACCATTTGAGTATGTGTGTGATTTTAAGAGAAAGAGGAGAAAATTCACAAGTGTATGCACACATACAAGTGTCGGGAGTAATACGTAAGCACATAAGGGAGCAATTAGCACACAAAGGTATTCCTAGGATTTTCTTAGTGCGAATTGCATGCAGTTGTGTGTGCATTTTATAAACTAGCATACAAGAGGACCCTAGAGGCAATAGACTAGGTCAATGCAATTAACCTAATTCCCTATAGTCAAGGGCTCTGATACCAATCGGTCACATCCCGATCCTTGGCGGAATCGATCAAGGCGTGATATATTGTTCAAAGTCTCATGACAACTATGTTATAATATGATTAGATTCAATTAAGTACTAAGTAGGCAAACAAGATCCACAACATACAAATACAAATTCAAATACAAACAACATTTATTACATCAAATTTAAATAGTCTTGTGGGTTTCTAAGGTATACCCTACTTTTCATCAACTTCATTCTTCAAATCTGCATCATGGGTAAAAACAGGTCAACTACGAGAGTTGGTGAGTAATCTAGTTTATTAAAGAAAATTGTGAGTTTGAAATATTTATAATTTGAAACTTGTTTTCTTTGGAAGTCGACAAGCAAGTATTATTGAGATAACGGTTTAGAAATCAAAAATTGATTAACAAATGATAACAACAACAATAATAAGTCCTCACCCTATATATATACATATATATGTATATATATAGGATGGAGCATCTAATCATCATACACACTCAACCACGTGCAATCAATCACCTTAGCGTCCCAAGGCGGGGTGGTCAACCCAATAGCGCTATTATTGTCCATAACGTACCTCAAGAATACGGGCATAGTCATGGAGATTAGACTAAAATTGGTAATGCACTACAAGTACATGTAGCGTAAGCAAACAATAATTATACAAATACTGATTCACGTATAAATGTCCCAACAATGTCTCAATGGTGAAAAAATAATAAAATGAAGTTGGAACATATTAAAACCACATGATACACCCCAAAAGTATTGAAAATTATAAAATACGGGGTAGATTACTCACATTAGTCCAAACGGAATACGCGTGTTGTACGATAGACGGCTCGGGTCAAAACGACGTAGAACCTATTATAATTAATAGTTTTGGTTTAGGAACTACTAAACGAGAATGGAGTATTAATAAAAATAATTAGACACATAATCTTATATTAGATGAATTAACAATAATCAAATTTTGTTTTGAATATTAATGTATTCATAGGTTAGATGAATTTTAAATTGAATTAATTACTTTGCTTAATTAATTTATATTTTCACTTTAGGCAAGATTTTAATAATTTCTTATTAAAATAATAACTTGTCAAATTATAAGTATTTACAGATTTTATATATCATAAACAATTATTTATATGAAACAATCATTAAAAATGCATTTTTACATGCTTAGATACTTAGCAAAATGGTTTTAAATACTAAAAAGTAATGAAACATTATGAAATTATCAGAAACTTAGTATTTCATAAAATAGTAATTACTCTAAAATTTTCATATTTTTCTTAAATGCTTTAGTATTTATTTAGTATTTTAATGATTAAACAAAAACAAAATTCGGGAAAAATAACAAATGATTCCCAAAACTTCTGGAAACATAACCATAGTTTTCTAACATTATATTGAGCCTACTGTAAATGTTTTGGATATTTTTGACAATGGGAAGTATTTCTTATGTTTTTCATTATTAACTAATCAATAAAATCATAAATAATAGGAAAATATTAAGATAAATTCATTAAACTTTTTATTTATGATTAACATGTTATATATTATATTTTGATAAAGTGTTATAATTGTTGGACATGTGTAGCTATTTATTATCAATTTAAACCACTAAATGATCATTAAATCACGAAAAAATAAGCAAACATTCTTACTAAAATCTGTAAATTTTGTCATGGAGTCTTTAAAATGTTAATAAGGTGCGAAAAATATAAAATCTAGTTTTTAACATACATAACTATATTTGTATATTTATTTATCTACAACAAAATAAAATACAAAATAAGCATAAAACAGTAATATAAATGCATGAAACTTCATAAATCTACTTTACTCAATGTATGTGTCATCCTAGAATTTTCCCAAAATTTATTGACTAAAAAGGTATTTTATGTGAATTATTGACTTATTATATTGCAATAATTATAGTAATTCAATAAAAATAAGTTATTTTCTGAAAATTTCTAGAACTTCTTATTTTATTTATGGGATTCTGAGAAAAATAAGGTTTATGCATAAAATGAGTTTTAAATAGTTTGGTGGATTTAATTTGTTTCATGTATGAATTTGGAACTTTTAACAACATACCTTGATGAATGCTTCAAGAGGGATGGAGATTTAAGTATATTAGAGTGTTCTTGGCTGAAAAATGAATATTTCTAGGAGGAATTTCGAGATTGAGAGTGAGAGGAAGAATAGATATGATTTGAGTGGTGATGAGAATAATGTGTTGGGAGAAAAATGAAAGGAAAGATGATGGGAGGTGTGAGTGGGAGACAATGAGAATAACCTTTTGCTTTTGGTGGTCTTCATAATTTTCCACTAACACAAGCATCTTTTATATAATATATTAATTAATATAAGAGTTTTATAAAATTTAATGTAGAGTTTATAAAAATAGAGTTTTATAAAAGATATGTTATTATTTGATTATAACAATCTACTTTGATTTGAAGTTTAATTATAGCATTCAAGTTTGATTCTTTTAATTTAATTAGAGCATCATACTTTGATTTAATTTTAATATGGTATCATAATTTAATTTGATTATAGTTATAACGTTATACTATGCTATATTGCTATTAACGTCAATTTATACCGTAGTGTATGGGTTTTGATCCTATTAGCGTCAAGTAATATTGAGTAGGGTTTATTAAATTTCCAATTGGGTTGGGTTGACCCGAATCCATTATAGACGGATGTCACACACGTGAACCTTAGGAATATTTTGTGTTCATTGATTGCATAGAAACCCTTCAGTGGTATCATAGCTTAGGCTGTTTTCTTGTGAATTGATATGAACTGCATGAGATCTGTTCTTGCCTCAAGGTATTTTGCGAAAATACCTTCTTGGGAGGCTTAATTATCGACGGCTTGGCTAGGGTTTCCTAACCCTAGCCGCCATGCCCTAATGGTCCCTTTAGATTGCTTGATTTGCTTGCCATAATTGTGTGTTGTTATTTTTGGTAATAAGATCAATTGAAATAACTTGAACCCCTCTTGTTTGGCCTGTAAATTTTGAGAATCACAAGGACCAATACAGATAAATTAATTTGATTAATTTGGTAATCTGTAACCTAGATTTAATTAATTTAATTAATTGATTAATTAAAAGACCAATTAAATCGGTTTAAAGAATTAATTAAAATTTTCAAAAAATTAGTTAAAATTTGCGAAAATTAAGATAAAATTAATTCCAAAAATATTTTAATAAGATTAAAATATATCTTATATATATTTATGATTAAAAGTTAATTTAATATACATAAGAAAAATTGGTTAGTCTACTGTTAGTAGGCCTCATTCACAAAACTGTCCTATAAAGAGGGTATAAGGCGATTGACTATAAAATGTTAGTCTAATGGGTATCTACTCTTACCCACCGCTCTCCTGGTCAGTCGAGTGTCGTTAGCCGAACGGGTATGATAGAACCGCTAAGCCTCTTAAAAGTATAATGCTATAATTGAAAGTACTAGAACCTTAAACCAAACCCCAATCTAGTTACTTTAGGTTAAAAATGTGAATTGGTGCTAATTCATGAAATTGCACATTGCACTTTGTGGAACGTTGGTGGAGCGTGTGTGGTTTACCAGCACGCCAACTGGGGTCTACAAAGAGTCGCAATGGGTTTCTTGATTTTGTCATTGTTAACGGAGCGTGTGTGGATAACCGGCACGTTAATTTGAGATAACAATTGACTTCAAGAGTACCAAGCAATTTGCATAGTTATTCACACCCGGTTTGTGATCCTCGGTATCCCAGTCACAAACAGCGGGGCATTCCCGAGATTAAAACATGCTATCGAACAGTTCGGTAAATTTCAAAGAAACTAGGAATTCCATTATAATATGATTATGTTTCCGCGGTGGAATTGGCTGAATCGTCATTCGCCTACCTTATAAAATTTACAATATTGATTACGGCATCCCTTTTCGGTACTGTAGATTGTTATTGTAGGATCCTAGCCTTATATTTATTCTTAGGTGAATATGAGGATTATTATTATTATCATATCTAATTAAAACTACCTTCTTCTTGTTCAGATGTCTTCTGACCAATCCGTTCCCCACTTAAACCCCAGTAATGTCACCTCGATTCTGTCATTATGCTCAAAGGTGACGTTGGACGGCACCAACTATAATGACTGGATCCGCAACATCAAAATGGCTTTAAGGTTTGAACATAAAGAGTATGTTCTGGAAACCGAGCTTGTTGATGTGGACACTGAAACCGCCACTCCCGAGGAAATCGCTGCGTATACTAAACATTCTGATGATGCAACCAAAGTGGCTTGCATCATGATCGCTACTATGAACCCTGAATTGCAGCGTATCTATGAGGACTATTGGCCTTACGAGATGCACAAAGAGCTCGCGGAAAGGTTCCGCAAGCAAGAACGCATCGAAAGACGTGAGGTTGTAAAAGTTTTCACTAACAGCAAGCCCAAGGAGGGCGAGTCCATCTGTGCACATGTGCAGAGGATGCATGGTTATGTGGAAAGTCTTAGAAAGCTGGAGATGCTTGTCCATGAGGATTTAGCAGTTGACATAGTGCTAAACTCCTTGCCCAGTTCTTATGACCAGTTCACACTGGCGTATCATTTGAACAACAACCAGGCAAATCTAGCTGAGTTACACCGCATGCTTCGTACAGCTGAGGACGGGATGAAGGGAAAGGCTGTGCTCCCTGTCAACCCGCCTGTCCTGGTTATTGGCTCCGGAAAGGGAAAGAAACGGAAAGGCCCTCCTAAGCAGAACTGGAGGGAAAAGACTCACGTCGGGTCATCTAGCGGTGCCCCGAAAGGTAAGTCTTCCGGAATTCCACATGTTCGGAATCCCAAAGAGGCCGACTGCTTTTACTGCAAGCAGAAGGGTCATTGGAAGAGGAGCTACCCAACGTATCTGCAGGACGTCAAGGACGGTAAAGTGAAACCGTCACAGGCAGGTACGTATTCTATATCTAATAACTCATCTTTTTCCCGTTCATGGGTCCTTGATACAGGATGTGTTTTCATATCTGTTCTGATTTGCAGGGCCTAGAGGAAAGTAGGGAGCTAGAGCATGGCAGACTGAACCTGGTCATGGGCAATAGGCAAACGTCACCTGTTACCAGGATCGGTGTTTGTGGACTGATGCTGAGTAGTAGAGTTAGATTAGATTTACATAATTGTTGCTATGCGCCTGATATGGCAAAGAACATAATTTCATTTCATGCATTGTTTAAACAAGGCTTTTATTACGAGTTTAATAAATTGAATGGTTCAATTTTAGTTTTCAAAAATAATGTTTTCATATTTAATGCTATGCCTTGTGATGGAGTGTATGAATCTATTATGTGTGTTGATAATTATGGTAAAAATGTATTAGCTATTGATGCTTCAAGCAGTATAGAAAAGGCATGTCTGTGGCATTGTCACCTTGGCCATATAAACAAGAAACGCATCGCCCAACTCCAAAAGGATGGAGTGTTGGAATCATTCAACCTCGGGTCGGATGATGTATGTGAATCTTGCTTACTTGGCAAGATGACAAAATCACCATTCAAAGGTTCCTTTGAAAGAGGTAAAGGTCTGTTGGATGTCATACACACAGATGTTTGTGGTCCCTTCAGAACAACCACTAAAGATGGCACGCGGTTCTATGTAACCTTTACCGACGATTTTAGTAGATATGGGTATATCTACTTAATCAAGAATAAGTCGGATACCTTTGAAAAGTTCAAAGAGTTTAAGAATGAAGCCGAAAAACAATTGGGCAGAAAGATAAAGATGCTTAGATCCGACAGAGGCGGTGAGTATCTTAGTATCGAGTTTCTTGATTACCTGAAGGAATGTGGAATTGTTTCACAGTTGTCGCCTCCAATAACACCTCAGCTGAATGGTGTTGCTGAGAGGCGAAACCGAACCTTGTTGGACATGGTTCGTTTCATGATGAGTCGAGCCTGACTTCCAATCCATTTCTGGGGGTATGCCTTAGAGACTGCCGCCCATATCCTGAATCTTGTCCCAACCAAGAAGCTTGCGAAAACACCGCACGAGATGTGGACAGGGAAAGTTCCCTCATTGGCACACATCAAAGTCTAGGGCTGTGAAGCATTCGCGAGACGAGATACTTCAGATAAGCTTTCAGAAAGAAGTGAGAGGTGTTACTTCATCGGATACCCGAAGCAGTCTTTTGGATACTTGTTCTACAGACCGAGCGAGGACGTGGTCTTTGTAGCAAGACGGGGGTTCTTTCGAGAGAGAGAACTCATATCCAAAGAGGACAGTGGGAGTACGATCGATCTCGAAGAAATTCAGGAGACGCCCGATGAAACAACTTTGGAAGAAACTAGCAACCAACATGAGGAAGAAGTTCCTGTTGGACCCACCGACATTTCGTTGCCCCTTAGGCATTCAGGCAGAGTTAGCATGCCGCCTGAGTTCTATGGTTTCCATATTACTTCGGACGGAGACACGTTAGTCAGTGATCGTACATTGACTAATTTGGATGAGCCAGCTAACTACCGTGAAGCAGTGGCAGGCCCCGAGTCTGCAAAATGGAAAGATGCAATGGACAGCGAGAAAAAGTCCATGTATGGCAATCAAGTTTGGAACTTGGTTGACAATGTACCGGGTCGAAAGACAGTCGGATGCAAGTGGATCTTCAAAAAGAAGACCGACATGGATGGAAAAGTGCATACTTATAAAGCTCGGCTGGTTGCGAAGGGATTCATTCAAACCCCGGGGGTTGACTATGATGAAACCTTCTCACCAGTAGCGAAGATTAAGTCAATCAGGATAATGCTTGCCATAGCTGCGTTTCATGTTTATGAAATCTGGCAGATGGATGTCAAAACCACCTTCCTTAACGGGAAACTGACTGAAGATGTTTACATGAGTCAGCCAGAAGGTTTTGCAGACACAAAGCACCCTGATAAAGTATGTAAGCTTGAAAGATCAATCTACGGGTTGAAGCAAGCATCTCGCAGCTGGAATCTTTGCTTCCATGAGAAAGTCAAAGAGTTTGGTTTCTCTAGGAGTGAAGATGAGTCATGTGTATATGTCAAGGCTAGTAGGAGTATAGTCACATTCCTGGTGCTGTATGTTGATGACATACTGCTCATAGGAAACGACATTCCGACCTTGCAAAATGTTAAGGCTTGTCTCGGGAAGTGTTTAGCCATGAAAGACCTAGGGAAGCGGCTTATATTCTCGGGATAAGAATACTTAGAGATAAAAAGAGAAAATTGATAGGTTTAAGCCAGTGTACATATTTGGAAAAGGTGTTAAAGAGATTTAACATGGAAATTTCCAAAAAAGGAGAGTTACCAATCCAAAGTAATACTAAATTGAGTAAGACTCAAAGTTCGAGTACCGATGAGGAAATAGCTGAAATGAGTCAGGTGCCTTATGCTTCGGCAATAGGGTCGATCATGTACGCTATGACATGTACTCGTCCCGACGTATCCTATGCACTGAGCATGGTTAGTCGGTTCTAGGGTAATCCTGGAAAAGCACATTGGATTGCAGTCAAGAACATACTCAAGTATATGCGAAGGACAAAGAATATGGTATTAGTCCTTGGTGGCAGTGATGAGTTAAAAGTGAGTGGATACACAGATGCCAGCTTCCAGACAGATAGGGACAGTGGACGGTCCCAGTCGGGCTGGGTATTTCTTTTGAACGGTGAAGCGGTCACTTGGAAAAGTTCCAAGCAGGAAACGGTGGCTGATTCAACGTGCAAATCAGAGTACATCGCAGCAAGTGAAGCGTCTAAGGAAGCAGCTTTGCTGAAGAACTTCATCGGGGACCTTGGAGTTGTCCCGAGCATTCAGGAGCCGGTGGAACTTTTCTGCGATAATAAAGGAGCGGTCGCCTTGACAAAGGAACCGCGAGACCATGGAAAGTCCAGGCATATCGAAAGAAAGTACCACTACATTCGACATCAAGTAGAAGAAGGGCACTTACTGGTTAAGCGAGTATCATCAGAAGACAATCCTGCAGATCCTTTGACTAAGGCTCTGAATAGGATCAAGCACAATCAGCATGCTCGGAGCATTGGATTGAAGGATGATATTAGTTTTAGCAATTAGATAGATTAGAAACTTGTAACAGTATAAATGTAATTGACTCGGTGATTTTATAATTGAGATTTATAAATGAGCATTGTTACTTCCTTTGTCAATTGTTTATTTCTGTGTTTCTATATTTGCATGTTTAACTTCCTTAATAATTAGATTATTTAAAACTCCACAGTCGATCATACTGTTAGGAAGTAAGTATGAACTAAGACTGTCATGAATTGGTTGCAGACTGTCTAATGAGTTAGACATTGCAGTAAGACTGCTGCAACGTTCATGAGTACTTAGAAAATAGAGATTTGAGTATTGGATAAACCCGCACTTAACAGATTGCTTCATGGATTATATCACGAGCAATGTTAAGACGATAATATCCGGTGATCTTTAAGTGGAGAGATATGATCTGTTATTTGCGATACAAGTGCTTATTGACAATGCGAAAATACGCCAGTAACTCGGTGTTATAAAACGCATTGTTGTATGTATTTGGACCCACAAAAGATATGGACATATAAGTCGAAACTTATCCGTCCCCTGACCCGATGGGAAACAGATATCTGTAGTCCTCTCGATGATTTTGAAGTTGACTGAAAGTGTTGGCCAACCAGGACTAAATTGACGTGTTCAATTAGTAGTCTCTAAAGTCATATGCAAATCAGAAATCGAGAAACAGAGTGTCTGACCAAGATTGATGTTAGTCCATGTCTTGAGTCTGAAAATATCCTGTTGGACGGAGGATCATCAGATCACTTATCTTTGGACAGAACTGACTAGGTCAGAGTTCAGACAATTAAAGTCATAGACTTATCCAAGTGGGAGACTGTTGGATTAGGTGTCTAAGCCATGACTTATAATTGTATTTATCTTATGAATAAAAGCAAAGTCCATTTGGGTTGCCCTCATAGATGGAAGATAGATATATAGTTCATTAGAGAGAATAGTTGATTTATTAATTGTATAATAAATCAATAGAAATTATATATATGGTTTATTAATATATTTAAGTGTTAATATATTAATTAGAAACTATAATAATTAATTAAGATTTAATATAGAATTAATTGGATTTAATACAGTGATTAAATTAATTAATTAAAAGGTGCAGGGACTGGTTTGGCTTATTTAATAGTTGAATAACTGGCCTGGTAAAAACCTGGGGCAAAGTTGGCGCCACCCTGGAGGAGCCTCCAGGGTTTTGGCGAAACCCTATTAGGGTTTTGGGGAGTCTGGTCCAAGTGTCCAAAAGCCTTGTCCACTTGGAGGCTTTCTAGGGTTTCAGGTGTAACCCTAGGAGGCTACATAAGGAACCCCCTGGATGCCCTAAATCCCACGCCTCCCTCTCTCTGGAATTACTCTGCTGGACTAATTCTTCCATCACTTGGGTGTGACTTGCATTTGAGGCAGGATTCTTTTGCTGCTTGCTTGAAGGATCATAAGATCAAAGGTTGGTTTTCCTACTTCTTCTTTAGAATTGAATTGTATCCCTTAGGTTTTTAGTTCTAATCTTCATAGAAGAAAACATAGATCTTATTAGGGTTGCATGTGAAACTTAGGAATATTTTGTGTTCATTGATTGCATAGAAACCCTTCATATATATATATATATATATATATATATATATATATATATATATATATATATATATATATATATATATATATATATATATATATATATATATATATATATATATATATATATATAAAGAGAGAGAGAGAGAGATAGGATCAAATGTGGATTAAAAGTATTGTGTTAGCATATGAGTAAATATGGAGCGTTCGATTGAAATGATCTATGGTCTTAGATTCAGGGGCTTCAACGTAAATATATAAAACCTAATTAATCAGTTTTTACAATTAAACCCCTGAAAAGGGTATTTTAGTCTATTAATCAAGAATTAAAAAAGAAAGTTCAGTTATTATCTCCTAATTTGGTGGGATTTTTATTTAATATGTATTTATCATATTATATAAAAATTAAAAATACAGATCCGTACATATTGAACAAAAAACGCAGGTATTCATTCCAAAAGAATACAAACATGGTCAACTATATATTTTTTAGAATTAAAATTCTTAAAGAATACGAATGCATATATCAAAAATACAAACATAATGATATGTACATTCTTAAAGAATATTATACATAAAGAATAGAAGATACATTCTAAAAATTATGCTTCATTATTAAACAAAACACTTTATTCTTTAAATAATACAATATAATTTCTATTTCGGATATTCTTAAAGAATACAAAGTAGAATCCATTTCATTCTTGCATAATTCACTACCATTTTTAAAGAATATACCATCATTCTTTAAGAATGTTGTAAATCTTGACTTCAATTTGTCTAAACGCATCTGCCATTCTTAAAGAATGTTGTCAATCCCGAGGATATTGGTATTGATTTTCTGCTTAACCTGGTTGGAGTAATGAGATGCTATTTCCTACTTCCTGTAAATTCAATTTTCATAGCCCAATAAAACCAACTTAATTGGAGTAATGAGATGCTATTTCTGTAAATCCATGTATCAAAGGGTTAATGAAGAACAAACAACATAACATAGTCAAACACACACATGACACAACACACTCTACTGCAGGAAAAAATGAAATTGGAAAAAATTAATTGAAAATGGGAAAAAATAATCGACACTGGAAATAATAGTGGGAAAAAAATGAAATTAGTGAACATCATCTTCGTTCATATATGTGGTGGTGTATTGCTTGTTCCATTTACAGATTGGATCGACTGAGAGGATAGCGAAAACAGTAACAATGGTGAAATCGAGAGAAGCATCAATAAATAAGAGTTTTTTGTGGGTTTCAATTTGGTAATCTTTTGTAATCAATTTTTTTCTCGTTGATGAAACAAGGAAAAGAGGACCTTACCGACGACATGGAAGGATGTCGGAGAAGCGTTTAAGAAGTCAAGGCGCCTTCTGATTTTTTCATTGCCATCGATTCGATTACAGGGTCCTCGTAGGAACTTCAAGTGCTCGTCCAGTCTCGCCATCTGATCTACTCGAACATTGATTGGCTGTAAATTTAACAGTGAAGGAGATGAATAGCTTGATCCAAAGGATAATTTCGGTTCGATAAATGGAGATTAAATTGCATATCGGCAACTGATTCATCTGATTTTATCTGATGGATCCATCGGCGGTGAGGGAGAAGAGCACGACTAGGGTTAATATAAGGTATGAGATAAAAAGCTGTAAATTATACCTGATTTAAGGGGATTTCCAAAAAAATAGGATTTTATTATTTTGTTATTAATTTAATTGTAAATCAAATTCCGGAATTACCCATGTACGTTGATTGGTCCACAATTGCTCATACACTCACACAATAATTAGTCTCCACATATAAACCTACATACATATATATATATATATATATATATATATATATATATATATATATATATATATATATATATATATATATATATATATATATATATATATATATATATATATACATATATATATATATATATATATATATATATATATATATATATATATATATATATATACATATATATATATATATATATATATATATATATATATATATATATATATATATATATATATATATATATATATATATATATATATATATATATATATATATATATATATATATATATATATATATATATATATATATATATATATATATGGAATGGTTTAAATGAGAACCACTAAAAGATTGAGAACCGTGAGAACCACTAATTCAAATTTTAATAACGTTTTATTTTTATTTTTAACACTTGTTTTTTATCAAAAATTACCAAACATATAAATATATATAATTATCATTCTTTTGCTATTAGATATCAATATTGATGTACTTTAAAGAAAAAAATTTACGTTTTAATATTCACAGTTTAATAACTACAATTGTTTTTATATTGTAAATAGTGTAAAATGTATTAAAAAATAATGAAATTTATTAAGTTTAATTTATTTTCACATAATAAAAAGTGTGAAAAACATAAAAACGAAAAAAAACATGTTTATTAATGTGTGAATATCGGTTCTACGGTTCTTAACTTTTTATTGGTTCTCATTTGAACCCCTTTCATATATATATATATATATATATATATATATATATATATATATATATATATATATATATATATATATATATATATATATATATATATATATATATATATATATATATATATATATATATATGTAGGGTCCCGTTTCGGTGATGACTCTTTTTTCGGTGAGGACTCATAAGGACACCTTAAAAAATTGAATAACAATATAAAAAAATACAAATCCCAAAAATAGAAAATAGTACTATATCATTATCAATAAAAATTGGAAAAAAATTTGGATCATTGAAAAATAGTAATGATCCAAATTATTTTTATTTTGTGGATCATTGTTTCATTATAAAAAAAATGATCCAAAAGTTTTTTTTCGAATTCTCTTTCTCCAATATAGTACTATGATCCATTTTATTATTTATTTATTTTTTTACAATATTTTTAAGGTGTCCTCACGAGTCCTCATTTTAAAAAGAGTCCTCACCCGATCGCTAATTTATATATATATATATATATATATATATATATATATATATATATATATATATATATATATATATATATATATATATATATATATATATATATATATATATATATATATATATATATATATATATGTATATATATATATAAGGATTCAAATGAGAACCACTAAAATGTTCAGAACCGTGAGAACCACTAATTCACAGTTTAATAATGTTAATAACATAATCACGCTCTATAGTAATTCACAGTTTAATACTGTTGTATTTTTTATTTTTAACACTTGTTTATTATAAAAATAAAATTACCAAACACATAAAAATATATAATTATCCTTCATTTGTTATTAGATATCAATATTGATGTGTTTTAAAGAAAAAAAATTTTACGTTATACTATTCACAATTTAATAACTAGAAATTTTATTATATTGTGAATATTGTAAAACGTATTAAAAAATAAAGAAATTTATTAACTTTGATGTATTTTAACATAGTAAACAAGTGTGAAAAACAAATAATCGAAAAAAATAATATTATTTTGAATGTGTGAATATCGGTTCTCACGGTTCTTAACTTTTTAAATGTTCTCATTTGAACCTTTCTTATATATATATATATATATATATATATATATATATATATATATATATATATATATATATATATATATATATATATATATATATATATATATATATATATATATATATATATATATATATATATATATATATATATATATATACACAATAATAGAGATGTTTTACTAAACATGTAGGAAATGTGTGACATAATGTAACTCATGAAATATATGTGTGATAAAATAATATATATCAAAGCAAGTAACTTTAATTGAGCAAATTGCATATCTAATATGGTGGCTATGTACATGCACCTTTGCAAATGTCGATTCTACTTCTACTGATGTATCTAGTTAATCCATGCATGTATTTTTTTTTTTTGTTTTTTTCTTTTATAGTAAATAATTAGTGTTGATATTTGAACGTGCAGACACAAACATACACCCAAACTTTATATATATACTAGTCGTATACCCGCACGTTGTGCAGAAGTAAAATTATATAGTAAAATGTTGGTCGATTACATGAGTTTTAAAACTTTATATTCAACCTAAACATATAATACTAAATGTAAATGGTTATCATGATATATATCATGCATTAGTAGTAATATTTGCATCCAAAACTTGAAAAACTCACACAATAACCCTTTTGAATTTGAATTTTATATATATATATATATATATATATATATATATATATATATATATATATATATATATATATATATATATATATATATATATATATATATATATATATATATATATATATATATATATATATATATATATATGATTTGCATACAACTATAAGTTTTATATATGATTTATTTATCATGGTAAGGGTGTTTAATATTATATGAGTTTTCATTTGTTTTTTCTTATTCCTCTCTTTACATAAATGTGATCAAATTCTTTAGTAATTAACAGTTAATCCTCATTTTAAATTGAAAATATAAACTTTAATTGAAAATAGTTTATGTAATCATGGAGTTTCATGCGACTGGTCTTTTTGGTTTTGATTTTAGTTTAATTTTAACTTTTTAGGGGTTATATTTGGATTTAATTATACAATTAGATTTTAAATTTTTGAAGATGAAAATAATAAAAATAAAATAAGTTTTTTATTTTATATTACGCTAATTACTAAGCTTATAGATTATAATCAATTTAAAAGTAAAAACCATATAAAATAAAAATTTTAACATGATTAAAATAATATAATTTTTAAACACTCTCATTAATGGTTTACACAAATGAAATTTATTCACCCGTTTATCAACAATATCTCTTCTTATTATATTTATTTAACCATGAAAGTTATATCTACAACAATTACTTTTAATAAGTAAGTTAAAAATAAAACAAACAATTAAAATAAAATTATCTCAAAATACAAATAAACACGACATTATTGTGCTAAAATCCCAACACTTTTTGTGTTTATGAGTTTTTGTCTTCCGATACATATGCATTTTTGTGTTTATGATCAAATCCCAACAGTGGTATCAGAGCCTCTGTTCATAGGATTATAGAACTTTTGATCTTGAATTGATGAATATGTTTGCATGCATTATGTTAAAATCAAAATTCTCCATAAGATGATGCTAGAAATTCTGTTTTAATTACGATATGATCATAGAATGCATGATAGAAAATATGAATGTTCTTGATCTTTCATGTTGTAATCGACACAAACAGGTTTTGTGCCTCCCTGCTTAATTTTGATCCACACTAGGGTTTGCTAGGGTTTTCTGTGACTCCTTGTGTGTGCCTGTCGAATTGTACTAAGGTTTGGGCTAGGGTTTTTGTGCCTCCCTTGTATTTGGCGTCTAGGGTTACCACCCTTGGCCTTGCCATGCGAGTTTCCTAACTTGCAATGTTGCTTTATATGCCTATTGCCTTATATGATTAATCAATAGATATTATTTGTTTAATTAATTGTTAAATTGAATTAATTAAATTGAAATCTTTTAAAATGTTATATGTATATATATATATATATATATATATATATATATATATATATATATATTAGAATTTAATAATTAAAACATTGGTCAAACCATGACTAGGCTCACCCACAAAATCGTGTAAAGGGTTTGAAGGAGGGTTCTTATGATCCTAAATGAGGTCGGTTATTAAGTGACATTCATTATCCACCACCCTCACCGCCTAACATCTTTTGCATGTTGAGTTACCGAAAGGGTTTGATAGGGCAATGTTACTCTCTCTAAGGTAAAAGTATTAACTTAAAGTATTAAAACAAAAACCCGTTTTAATTATACATAAAATCCATGTGCTATCCATGAGGAACGCACATTCTCTCTATGATATGATGATGGAGGTGTATGGTTAACCTGCACGTTAGTTAGGGTTGTAGACGAGGGTGATGTGAGACTCACGATTCTCAAGCGTATCTTGAGTCGGGCATCACGCGGGTTCTGCATGGACGATTCAACATCTAATTCATGATCCATGGCATCCCTGTCATGAATTTTGAAATGAGCACAAACGAGATTAACATGTCATTGAAATGATATCAATGAATCTCACAGATCTAGGAGTTTCATAGTGATTGAAACTGACAAAAGCCTTGTCTACCTTGATGACCAGTATGGTGTGATTACGACTTCCCTCTTCACATTACTACTGGAATTCTTGGGTCCTAGCCTTAGTAAATAACTTGGGTAATTATTTTAAGGACTTGAACTAACTAAAACTAGACTCTGTTTTATAGATGTCTGCCAACAACAATAATAATGTCAACTCGGGTTCTGCCCCTCCTCCTCCTCCTCCTCCTCCTTCAACCAATATCTCACTGCTTCCGTCCTCTCAAGGGACAGGCTTACGGGTCCCAACTATCTGGATTGGATCCGGGCTCTAAGGATTGCTTTGAGGTTCGAGGGCAAGGAGTATGTCTTGGACACTGATCTCCCAGATGTTGAGGATACAGCTGCTGATGAAGAAATAGCCGCTTATGATAAGCACTATGAAGACTCAACTAAGGTTGCATGTCTGATGTTGGCGACCATGAGCTCGGAACTCCAAAAGGGTTTCGAGAATGTTGGTGCATACGACATCAACCTATAGTTCAAGGAAATGTTCCAAGAACAAGCCAGACATGAACGATTTGAGATCGTCAAATCCCTTATTGCCTGTAAACTGCAAGACGGAGTGTCTGTATGTACTCACGTTTAGAAGATGAAGTCGTACATTGACAGGATGGAAAGTCTTGGGGTCCAATTACCTAAGAAGCTGGCCATTGACATGGTTCTTAACTCGCTTTTTGGTTCATATCATCAGTTCATCATGAACTATAATATGAACAATCTGGACAAGACTCAAATGGAGTTGCATGGGATGCTAAAGACTGCTGAAGTTAGCATGAAGCAAGCTCGTGTGACCAACTCGGCTGCTCCCGTCCTGGCCATTCATCATGGCAGTGGCAAACGGAAGAAAGGTTCTCATCCTAGTGGAAAGGGAAAAGCCAAGGGCAACCAAGGCTTTAAGAGAAAGGCTTATTCCGACATTGCTCCTGCTATTGGCCCGAAAGAGGCCATATGCTTTTACTATCAACAGAAGGGGCACTGGAAACGTAGCTGACATCGTCGCTGTCGTCGATGCGGTCAAAAATACTAGATTATTACCTTATAAGCACATTAGCTAAGTGGAAGTAAGGGTCGAACCGTGGAGTCCGTGGTTAAAGTCTGTGCCAAGAATTAACCAAACTATAGTGTCACTCTATAGCTGGTGGCTTTCCATACACTTCGCAAAATCCAAACACTACGAAATATCGAAAACACAAACTAACGATTATCGAACTATTTAAATCCAAATCCCGATCTATCCGAACCAATAAGTTCTGATCACGAGGTATACTCAGAAAATCAGAATCGTAAAACAACGCTAAACAATCAAACAAACAATAAATTGTAAACCGGAATCAACACCGAAAAATAAATGAAACTGAATGCTTGCATTAAACTTAAAAAACAGTACCAAACCAATGATTCTGATTGCGGTCTGAAAATCCAGATCTACACGGTCCAACAAGTTCTACAATCGAGAACCGTTGGAAACGTGCGATAACAAAACCGAAAAATACTAAAATAAACTAAAACTATGAAAATACCAACTATTGATCACTGAAATCCAAAATTACGAGTCGAAGATGCCTGATTTCCACTCAAAGGTCGGGTCTTCGCTCCCGAAACACGAACCGGAAGCCTCTATTTATAGTTGCGAAAAATGCCAGGACGTGGCGTGCAAGGGTGAATTCCGCGGCGCGTCCTTATCTGTAACCCCGATGTTCGCTTTTTAAATTCGAAACTCTGATCCGATACACAGCTGTCCCACGTCGCACGTGTCTTCTTACCCACGGCGCACGTGTGTTTTCGCTTGAAAATGGACTTCATTCCAAACTTGACCTTTTTGTACGTGTTTAACCACTGTATTATATATATATTTCGCACACAAGCAGTAGACAAAGAAATGTGAGTATATAACATTTTATGTCATATATTTTACTCAAAAGAGGGTCCAACGACGACTAAAATACCCGGTATTACTAGGCGTCGTCAGTAGCTGCCCGAAGTACGTGGAGGACATGAAGAATAACAGGGTCAAAGAGTCTGGCACCTCAGGTATGTTCATGATCGAATTGTATAGTACTATGACTTCTAATTTCTGGATCCTTGATACGGGATGTGGTACTCACATCTGTGCCGATATGCAGGGACTAAAGAAAAGTAGGAAGCTGCAGCATGGGGAGCTCAACCTGATCATGGGAAACAGACAGACAGCTGCTGTTACAAGGATCGGGAGCTATGAGATTATGCTAGATAGTGATAGTTCGATTAGGTTGATTAATTGTTGCTACTCGCCAGAAATGGATCGAAACATAATTTCATTTTATGTATTTTACAAGGATGGTGTCAAGTTTTATTTTTATAATGACAATGGTTGAATTTTAGTTTATAAAAATAATTGTTTTTTGTTTTAAAGTTAGTCCTTGTAAAGGCTTATATGAAAGTGTTGTTTGTGTTGGTAGGAATGATAACGTAACCTTGAATGTTGATTCTGACGAGAACGTTCTCGATAAGTCACGTCTATGGCACCATCGTCTTGGTCATATCAACAAGAATCACATCACCCAGCTCCAGTCGGAAGGAGTCTTGGAATCATTCGACCTAAAATTGGATGATGTATACGAGTCTTGCTTGCTTGGCAAGATGACCAAATCGCCATTCACAGGAAGTTTTGAAAATAGGTAAGGATCTGTTGGAACTTATCCACATAGATGTCTGTGGACCGTTCAGATCTGCCACCAGACAAGGTGACCGCTTCATTGTCACATTTACTGATGATTTCAGTAGATATGGTTATGTTTATCTGATTAAACATAAGTCAGAAACCTTTGAAGTGTTCAAAGAATTTCAAAACGAAATAGAGAATCAGCTGGGAAAGAAGATTAAGATGATTCGCTCCGATAGAGGAGGGGAATATCTTAGTCAAGAATTCTTCGATCATCTTAGGGACTGTGGAATAGTTTCACAGTTCTCTCCTCCAAGAACACCACAGCAATACGGTGTGTCTGAAAGGAGAAATCGAACGTTGTTGGACATGGTTCGATCTATGATGAGTCGTGCTACACTTCCGATAAATTTCTGGGGTCATGCCTTAAAACTGCAACACACATCTTAAACCATGTTCCAACTAAGAAGGTTGCAAAGACACCCTCTGAAGTGTGGAGTGGGGAACGTCCCTCACTGGCACAGATAAAAGTCTGTGGTTGTGAAGTCTTCGTGCGGCGCGAAGCTCATGACTAGCTTGAACCCAGAGCAGAGAAGTGTTTCTTCGTCGATTACCCACGAAAGTCCTTTAGATACTATCCAAGGAAGCTAGTGGGAGCAGGATAGATCTTGAAGAGATTCAAGAGTCTACCGATGATGAGCATATAGTTGACACTGGTGCTCAACCCGAGGATGAGATTCCTGTTGAGGAAACTGACAACTCTCCATCGCCGCTTCGCAGATCCAGTAGAGTGCGTCTACCTCCTGAGTTTTATGGTTTCCATATCACTACAGAAGGTGGCCATTGATCAGTGATAAAACACTGGTTAGTGAGGATGAGCCATCCAACTATAAGGAAGCGATGACAGGCCCTGAGGCTAAAAAGTGGAAAGAAGCCATGGAGAATGAGATTCAGTCCATGGATGACAATCAAGTTTGGAACTTGATTGATCCAACACTAGGTCTCAAGATGGTTGGGTGTAAATGGATCTTCAAGAAGAAGACATACATGGATGGGAATGTGCACACGTTCAAGGCTAGGCTGGTTACGAAAGGTTTCACTCAGACTCAAGGGGTTGATTATGATGAAACTTTCTCTCCAGTAGCCAAGATAAAATCTATTAGAGTACTACTTGCCATTGCTGCATTTTATGATTATGAAATATGGCAGATGGATGTCAAAACCCCTTTTCTTAGCGGAAAATTGACCGAGGATGTGGATATGACACAACTAGAGGGTTTTGTTCACAACAAGTATCTAAATAGAGTGTGTAAGCTTGAAAGATCCATTTATGTACTTAAACAAGTGTCTCGCAGCTGGAACATCTGCTTCCATGAAAAGGTCAAAGAGTTTGGATTTTCAAGAAGCCAGGATGAATCCTGTGTATATGTCAGATCCAGTGGGAGTAACATGGTGTTTCTGATACTGTATGTCGATGACATACTTCTTATAGGAAATGACATCCCAACCTTAGAAAGTGTAAAGGACTAGCTTGGGAGGTGTTTCGCTATGAAAGATCTGGGAAATGCATCTTACATACTTGGTATAAAGATCTATAGAGATATATCAAAACGTCTAATTGCACTTAGCCAGAATACATATCTGGACAAGATCTTGAAGAAGTTCAAGATGGATTGTTCCAAGAAGGGGTTCTTGCCCATGCATTATGGGATAAAGCTGAGTAAAGAGAAATGTCCCAAGAGTGATGAGGAAATGGATAGAATGAGTCGAGTCCCATATGCTTCAACAATTAAATCTATCATGTATGTCATGATATGTACTCGACCTGATGTCTCTTATGCTTTGAGCATGGTAAGCAGATATCAGGACAATCCAGGCGAAAGTCATTGGACAGCTGTTAAAGGCATTCTTAAGTACTTGAGAAGGACTAAAGAATTGTGCCTTGTATATGGAGGGAGGAACGAGCTAAGAGTGACTGGGTTTAGTGACGCAAGTTTCCAAACAGAAAGAGATGACTCTTGCTCATAGTCAGGATGGGTGTTCATGTTGATTGGAGTAGCAGTCACCTGGAAAAGTTCAAAGCAAAAGTCGGTAGCTGACTCAACGTGCGAGTCAGAGTATATAGTAGCTAGTGAAGTTGCAAAGGAAGCTACATGGTTGAAGAACTTCATTGGTGATCTTGGCGTTCTTCCCAGCATCAAGGATCCCTTTGAAGTCTTCTGTGATAACGAGGGTGCAGCCGCATTGACTAAAGACCCCAAAGACCATGGGAGATCCAGACATATACTCATAAAGTACCACTATGCTCGAAATCGAGTTGAAGACGGAGACACCGTGGTGGGACGTGTAAAGTCAGAGGATAATATGGCCGACCCGTTCACCAAGTCATTGTCGCGGTCCAAGCATGAAAGGCATACGAGGACCATAGGCATTAGAGATGCTAGCGAAATGTCTTAATTGTTTAGTTTATAGTTGAGTAATCAAAACATATAATAGTGTTGATTGTACATGACTTGGGGTTTTATTAGTGGAGATTTAATAAAAGACTAATGAGTCACCATTTGCATTTCAATTATCAATGTGTTTCACTTTTTCATGTTTGGAACTCGCTTCCTGAATGGTAACACATTCGAACTTCCATAGTTGGTCGTACTCATGGAAGCAAGTAGTGATTTAAGACTGTCATGAGTGCTAGTAGATTGTCTATAGAGATCAGACATAGCATAGTGATTGCGACTATGCATCATGAGTGCTTGATAGAGATTCAAGTATTGGAACAACCCGCACTTAGAGATTACTTCATGGATTTAGTCACAAGTAATCTAGGATGATAATATCTCTTATTCTTCAAACTGAGATACATGGGGGATCTGCTTGTGATTCTGTCATACATCATCTACCCAAACGCTATTCGTAACTGGTAGTTATAACTCCGGGTATGATATGATGAAATAGACAGAGACTATGTAGTCAAAGTTTATCTGTTCCTTTTACCTGAAAAGGGGAAGCGATATCTGTGGGCCCTTCAATGATTTGATGCTGACATTAAGCGCTTGGCCAAGCCCTGACCAAATTAATGTGTTCAATTGGTGGTCCGAATAGGTCATCATAAATCTCCATCGGGAAACAAACTTTGAACTGACAGGATCTGACTATTTCCATGACCCAAGTTCATATCGATATCTTGATAACAGAGGAAGAGAGATCACTTATCTAGGAGTCGTTTCTTTTCAATGATCAGAGTTCAGTTGTTGCATTGGATGGCACGCTTTACTCTTTTCAGGATGTGTTCAAGTTGACAACTTGTCCAAGTGGGAGACTGTTGGAATAGTGTCCAAGGTTATCAACTTGCTGGAACACTTCTAATAAAAGTGAAGTCCTCTTAGGTTGCCCTCAGAACCCAGAAAAGTAGACAGAGTCAAAATAGAGGAAAGGTTATTTAGTTAATTAATTTATTGAGAATAAATTAATTAGTAACTAAAAGAATAATGCCAATTTAAATGGTAATTTAATCTAGGATTAATTTGGAACCAATTAAAGGGGTTGGATTGTAATTGATTAAAGTTATAATCAATAGAACAAGTCCAGGGGTGCGGCCGCCAAAAGGCTCCATAGTTTGGAAACCCTAGGAGCCTTGTACTTTAAATAGAGGCCTTGGGGTGACATCCACTAGAGGGATTCGCATATTGGATCCTGACCATCCTCCAATCGTGGCCTTAACCATATCTCAAAGGCAATGACTTCTTGAGGTACATTATGCTATGTTTAAGTTGCTATGATTCGCTATGAACTGATATGATCCTGAATGTGTTCTTGATTATTATGTGATTTGATCTATTTGTCTTTCGTTGCACATGAGTTTTTGTGTTTATGATCAAATCCTAACACCATATAGTTGCAGATGTTCAAGGTTATGCTCTGATTAGATTTTAGGGCTGATTGCGATGAACGTGAGAAAGAAGGGGGTGGGATTTGGAGAGAAGGAGGTGGGATTTGGAATATAATACAGTGTATGTGTTTTTGATAGAGGGGGAGAAAGATAGATAAATCCGGTAACTTTGAGAGAGAGAGAATCAATTTCTTAAATTAGCTAGTCTAATTATTAGGGAATAATCTTTTTCATTCCCAATATACCCTTCTGTCCGTTTTTAAAAAGTCGAATATAGTATTGAAGATGTTGATAATTACAAAAATGCCACCTTACATCTCAACCCTTGATTTTTTTATCTAATGGTCCAGAATTGGTTCTCAGGATCTCATGGTTTTCTAAGATATATATATATATATATATATATATATATATATATATATATATATATATATATATATATATATATATATATATATATATATATATATATATATATATATATATATATATATATCTATATATATATATATATATATATATATATATATATATATATATATATATATATATATATATATAGGAAGGGGATCAACATAGAACCCCACTTTATGCATAGAACCATAGAACCCTCTTTTAAGTCATTGGATCAATTAATCAATAGATATGATTAAAAGGGTGCACAATAAGATTATGGACACTAGTACATGGAATTACATACTTGCAAGGGTAATTTAGGTATAAACAATATTATTGATCCTAAAAATCAGGATCTGTAAAATTAAATACCCCAATTATCTCTTCAATCAACCCAAATGATTTTCATGTGTTCTTCTTCATCGCTACTACCAAAGCATCGACTCCTCTACCTCACCGGAGATCTCAACTACCGCCATGTACCTCTCATCGAAAATCTCTACTGCATCTCATCGGAAAGCAACCGCCAACAGAAGATGACAAAGAAGCAAGGCTGTTGTCGGCGGTTTTACCATCTTCAATGCTTCTCTGGTGGCGCCGGCTGTCTAATAGGTTGCCGGAGACGGTGATTCTTGGTCGGATTCATTGTCAGAACAAGTCTCATGTCCTGATTTCAGTTTATCTTAACAGGTTTGAATGATTCTAAACAATTTATCTTGAATGTTCATTACTGAACATTTATGAACGTAAATCTATTTTTGACTTAAATCTGCTTTATTTGTTCAGTTAAATTTGTTTTAGTGGTCAATTTTGAATTGATTCCATAAATCGATTTCAATTTCGATTTCGATTTCGATTTCGAATTAATTATAGAAATCTATGTTTGGCATAAACTGATTTGATTTACGTTTCCTTTTCAAACTGATTTCATTATGCATAAACAAATTGATGTTTGAAAGTAGTTTATTCTAGCATTATTGATCATCAGAATATGTTTGTTTTGTTTGATTTTGGTGCAAATTGAGATACGAGATGTCATTGCCTGAATTCTCACTAATGACTAATGAAGAATGTTCGTTAATGAACAATATAGGAAGAATATTCATTAATAAACAGAATGTTCACTAATGAACATTGAAGAATGTTCATTAACGATTATGTAGATATAGAGATTTGTTTCTGTTGATCTTAAACAAGCAGTTAAGCTGTTTTTTTAATTAATGAACATATGATTGTTCTGTATTAAACACTTTTATGTATTTTTTGTTCAATAAAAATATTCATTTTGTCGTTGTTTCTCTAACGAATGATCAAAAAGAGAGAGATGGAGACAGAGGGATCAAGGAAGAGAAACAGAGAGAGATCGAGAAAGATGGATCGATGTAGATGAACATAGACAGATGGATCGAGACAAATGTTCAGTAATGAACATTTGAGTTATGAACATTTTAGGTTTTGTATTAATAATCTTCTATGTTCACTTATGAACACTTTGGTTTTATATAAATGTATAAAGATGCTTCCATGTTCAATTATGAAGATTTGAGTTTCTGTATAAATGTATAATGTTAATCCATGTTCACAAACGAACACTTGAGTTTTTGTATTTGATATATGAAGATTCATACATGTTCGGTACTGAACATGTGTGAACATGAACAATATTCTGCAATGTTCACTTATGAACATGACCAATTTCTGAACAAAAATATTTTTTGGGATTTTGAACATAACGTTCATCGATGAACATACATATATGTTCATCAATGAACATACGTATATGTTCATCAATGAACATATACGTATGTTCATCAATGAATATATGTATATGTTCATCAATGAACATATAAGTGCAATTTACCATCATACCCTTATCACCCTAATTTGATCTAACGGTCAAGGAGATGGTTCTATGGTTCTATGCATAATAATGGTTCTATGTTGAACCCACCCATATATGTTGAACCCTATATATATATATATATATATATATATATATATATATATATATATATATATATATATATATATATATATATATATATATATATATATATATATATATATATATATATATATATATATATATATATATATATATATATATATATATATATATATATATATATATAACTTTGGGTGTATGTGGTTGTTTGCGTGTTCATATATTAACACTAATTACTTAACGGAAAAGAATAAAACTGGAAAAAAATAATCCATTCGTGGCGATGAATATCGGTTTTTAATAGTTACTTTATTGAACTCTCGGTAGTCGATGCACATACGCTTCGACCCATCTTTTTTTTTATGAATAGCACTATAGAACCCTAAGGAGAAGAACTTGGATGTATAATCATTTATCAGGGAGTTCTTGAAGTTGCAACATGAGTTCTCTCATTTCTGTAGGCACGAGGTGATATTGTGCTTGAGAGATAGTGTTGGCACCCGACACAAGGTCGACCCGAAATTCTACTTGCCGAACAGGCGGAAGTTCGGGCAAGTCATCAGGAAAATCTTTAAGACCACACAAACGTCCTCTAATTTGGACGAGTAGCACTCCACCTCGGCAACATCCTTTGCCTTATAATCCGCAGCTTTGTGTCCAGCCGTTCCACATTTGAAACAACAGTTGGACCCCTTATTACATTCCCCTCTATGGTAGTTACCAAACTTCTTGCAATATCTCGAATCCTTTAGTTTCGATTAACTAGAGGAGGATCGCCCCTTTTTGTTGGAGACCAAGTTCCCACCGAATTTTCTCTTTTCCACCAAATCTTGTCTCTCCACCGCATGTATTTTTTTCCGAAACCTCTACATTACTTGCAACGCTAATAGCCTCATCCAGAGTGGATACACGCTTCACTTCCAATTCATAATCCTAGGGCAAACCCTTAGCGTATCGATTAATTCTTGAACGCTCAGCTGGATAAGCATTCACAACAAAATGTAACATATCAGTGAACTTTTTAGTGTACCCGTACACCGACAATTCACCCTTCTTCAGGGTGATAAAATCTTCCTGAAGCTTCTCCACATCCCGAGTGGGATAAAACTTTCCTTTCAACCTCTCTAAAAATTCCTTCCACGACCATTCAAAAACAGTCTTCCTACCCAACGTCTCAAACATTGTATCCCACCATGCAAGGGCATCTTAAAAGTCGAGAAGCATAAACCTACATCTGTTTTTTCTTGCACCCGCTGCTCTCGAGGACTCGTTCGGTTTCCCGGATCCACCGCATCATCACTTTCAGTTTAAAACTTTCATGGTAGTCTCCTAGTCTACAGGCCATAAAGGATTTAAATTAGTATTCTTTCTTTTCTTCAGAATTAGACCCACTATTGACACGATGGGTCGAATCTTTAGAAGCTTATTAAATAGGTGAGATAGTCAAAAGAGTATGAGATGAGAGAGATTGTAAGTGTGAAGCTGATTGCACACTATAGCTGATCTTGATGTGATATGTTGAGTGTTGAGCCTTTGCGGCTTGAGGATTATTATGGTCCTTTATGGCTGGTGTTTCTGAGTATTTATGGTCTATATGAGTTGTGAGGACCTCTATGGCCGACAATTCTCACACAATTGGGTGTGGTGGTGAGTCCTTAATACCCAATATCATGGGGGGTTGAGGTAGGGATGAATTGGTGATTTCAGGTGATTGTGTGTGTAACTGATTGATTGGATCCTAGCTGATTGTGATCCTTATTGCCATTAGGCATAGCTGATTATGACTGAGCATTTAGTTGTGGCTAAGTGTAATTTGAATAAACAATTTTAATTAAACATAATTGTTAGTATATAGTCATCACGGATCATGATTCATGTGTGGATGTAGTTGTTGTACTTTTGAGGTGTTAAAATTGGTTGTGATTGATGGGACTTTTTTCCCTTGATAATCAAACCAATCATTGTTGATGAAGTTGAGATAGCTTGATTAGTAAACATGATGTTTGAGCTGAAATGACTGAATACCGGATTATAACAATTTTGCAATATAAATGAATGTGTGATGTAGAGATTTATAAATGTAACATCCCAGATTTTACAGTAAATTTAAAAATTTTAAGAAATCATTTTCGTTAAATAATCGACACATTTTCCATTAATGAAGCTTCAAAATGCAAACATTATTTATATCAATTAAAATATTCAAAACTAAACATATTTCATTTATTCAAAACCATTTAATATCAAAACGATTCCACCAACAGCGGAAGTCAAACTAGATAAAGTCAACTCAATATAAATGTGAAAAAGAAACAACATCAGTGTGTACACGTCACGTCTTGCCGTCACCCACATCTGAAGAACCTGCAACAGTGATTTAATTGGGAAAGGGTAGGCACACAACTTAGTGAGTTCCAACACATGCACGACATATCAGTCACACATACCCTACCCCTATCAGGAAGGACCCAACCATACAACATAGTAAAATAAACACATAGTCTACTCTACCGAGTACATTGAGCCATGCTCCACCGCTCAGCACTCCGAGCCGCGTCAATCCTCTGTTCGTCGAGCCATGCGTATCCACTCAGTGCATCTTGTCGGGCATCCCTATATTGCTCAGTGCGTCGAGCCTCCCTATGTTGCTCAGTACGTCAAGCCACCCTATATTGCTCAGTACGTCGAGCCACCCTATGTTGCTCAGTACGTCGAGCCACCCTATAATGCTCAGTACGTCGAGCCACCTTATATTGCTCAGTGCATCGAGCCACCCTATATTGCTCAGTACGTCGAGCCCATAACATCTACTTACTAGACATAGACCCTTCTAGTACTAACTACACACCAATACATCAACATACCCTAGACATCCAAATGGCCTGATACTACCCACACACATCCTATAATCACACACGAGCTACAGTAAGGCACATATAACATCCATACAGTGTAGTGAGAAACTCACCTTGAAGAAGCAAAAGAAGAAATCCACACAGCGACTCTTACAATTCCATCGAGCTCCACACGAGCAGCTTATAAACCTATACGGTATTTTAAGTTACTACATAGCATAATAACTAGTCTCATTATAACTATATACTTATTAGATGTTTTAGTCGAGTTTGGGTAAACTCGGACACCCGTTACCATCCCTAACCCACCACCAGGGTTCAAAACCACAAAAAGAAAGGTTTGACAGCAATGCTGACTTTTGACCCATAACACGATTTGCAACAGATGACCAATGAGAGATTGAAACTAAAATCCAATAAAAATCATGGGTAAACTAGACCCAAGGAAAAGGTCCCAGGGACTGACCTCAGGTCAAAATCATTCTCCAATAACAAATGACAAATCCCCAAACTTGACTGATTAGATCAGTCCACCCACTAAACCACCCTTTAAAGATAGGACCAAAACACAAAATGTACAGGGAGTTGGACTCTGATTTTTGGTAGGAAGAAACTAGACTCATAGCATGAACCTTTCCGTCTGGTATTGCCCCCAAATCATTTTGTAATATTTAATTATGTATTTAACAAGACAACATTGACAGCTCAACACAGACCTAGACCATTCAGTGAAGATTCTCACTTTCTCTTCACTTAGCACACGAATCAGACAACGGCCTTCTGGATGTAAAAACTAGACTCAGCTAACATTCTAGAGGTATAGAGAACACCCAAAATGGAGACTCACACGATTTTATACAGATTTTACAAGTTGACCTAAAAACAGAAATGTTCCAAAACCACATAAAATGATACTAGGGTTAGGGTTTGCACCCGCCTAACCCATTAAGACAAGCCATTAAGACCCTCTAGGGTCTGAATTAACATCAAAAGACATCACAATATCATATTACTAGATTAGGGTTCACTAGAATTGGTTAAGCTCGACATATAAACACACACATACATCAACATACTCAAAGGTGTGATGCATGGGTATCGAATAGCTTACAACATATGGAACCAAGATCATCACACAAAGGTCAAGAACCTGATGAGAGACCACTAGGACCACCATGACAGCCAAGTCTTCACCTACACACACACAACCCACGGTGGGGTTGTGGTGGTGGTGGTGCACCATGGTTAGAACCAAGGAAGAGAAGAGTCGCGTACCTCACCCGAGAGATTTCCAGCCCAACACCATGCGGTTCCTTGCTGCCCTCTTCAGCCTTGATCACGCACAAACCACCCCTTTCTTCCCTTCTCCTTTCTACTACGACACAGCAGCAGCAACAGGAGGACAGGAAGAAAACGAGAAACGGAAAGAATGGAGGTACGGTCGAGAGAAAACAGCGATGGAGGAAACAAAGAATTCACGGCAGCTAGGGTTTAGGAGTTTATATGTCCGACCAAAACAAGTCCAACCACTTAGAACACTCGGCCGAATGAAATAAAAATTCTGATCGCACAACAAGAAAACCACACGGACTCAACATGCACTTTCATTCCTTATCAAGTTTAGTCCCCTAAGTTTGGCATGTTATTTTTAAAGAGTCACTCACTAGCTTTTCCTATCAATTGAAGTTTCTTAAAATGAAAATATACCCCCTTCCAAGTCTATACTATATTTTAGAAAAATTATTATTATCATTATTATTACTCCCTCCGTCCCAAAATTATTGTCCAATTTGAAAAGTCAAAGTCTTTTTATTTTAACTTTGACCACGAATATCTATGTTTTTGTTATATAGTATTTGACAAAAAATATATAAACGATAGTTTTTTAAAATGTTTTTCTATTGGTATAATTTTCATCAAAAATAATAGAATACAAACGGAATTATTTAACGACAAAGTTGAAGATGAAAGACTAAAAAAGTCAAATGTGGACAATAATTTTGGGACGGAGGGAGTATTATTATTATTTAAAAATAATAGTCGCAATAAAATACGACGTACCAGAAAACGGGGCGTTACAATAAAAGTTTTGTAACTGGGAAATTATACATGAGCCCTAGTGGCTAGGGAAATTTTCCATATTTAAAACGTGATGATAAATTCTCGAGACTCGAGACTGTGAGAGTTAACGAAATAGTTAGAAATAATGTGGATGCATAGTGAATATCTTGTACTCCACGAGAGGTGACTATGTGTTAAAGTGTTGGTTTGAGAATGCATGAAATTTCTTTACGTGTCAAGCGAGATAAAGTTGTCTCACTACATAACGAGTAAATATGAGTTAAAAAGAATATAAATGTGATTGTAATTGTGATTGATAGGATTCTTTCCTTAGCAATCAAACCAATACTGCCAATGAGAGAAATGTGTGATAATGTTGATAAAGTAATATGAGAGTAGTGGCCAACCATTTATGCGAGGCCGATTACTAAATAAATCGACCGTCCGGTGGGTTGATACTTTGTATATTCCTCGATGGCAACATGTATGTATTATGTTGCTGATATGTGTGAGTGTTGAAATGACAGGACGATTTATTCGTATTATACAATTGATAGTAGAATATGTTTATAATAATGTTGATATATTTTCTTCGAGGTTGGTGAGTTAGTCGGACGATGAGATATGAACTAAAAAAAGTAATGTAAGGTGTTTTGATGTTATTATCTCCCTTGCGAGTCACATGAAGATATTGTGATGAGTCGTACGTATGACTTATCTTGTGTCATCTTGACAAATTAAAGATCGAGACGAGAGTGACAGAGAAATGTGACGAGGAAAATTTTTGGCTAATGATACATTAGGAAGGATATATGTTATTGTGATGAGAATTTATTAGATAGTAAATTTGTTGAGTCTGCTAGGACTAACGATTGAGTGGGAATGTGATGTGGATTACCCACACGAGAGATTGTGAATATATCGAGGAAGATAATATGGTGTATGTCTTTAAATTGTGGTGAGAACGAGCCATCCTTGGTGGAGATTGTTAGCGGTATCTTGGGTGGAAACCTAATGTGTATGTTGTTGTGCAAGCAGTGTTAGGTGAAGCCTTGGAGAATTAGTGTCTAGTTGTGATGATAAGTCAACTGGAATGGTCACGTATGACCAAAGTGCCAAGACTTAAATACCAAATTCAGAGGAGGTGCGAGTGAAACTCGATGTAGTTTCTAATATTTTATTTTATTATGAATTTTATCCTAGTGTTGGTGAGCCGTGTGACGCAAGTGAGAAATTCTTGATGTCATGAGTGTCTCTCATACCTTAACAGATGAGAAAGTGTTAGTAGGGGTAATAAATAAATAGATGTGTTGTTATTGGATGAGTAATTTAAAAGAGAGTTGGTTTGAAATCGGCGAGACTGTTTTCCCTATTGAGTTGGAGTTAATTACTTCAAGGAGATTTGAAACAGTTGAGGGGTATAAATTGGCATATTGCCAATAACACCCAAGTGTGGTGAAGTAAGAAGTTTAGTATAACTTAAACGTATTTAGGTCCCAGATGGTCATATGGGACTAGTATCATTATAGAGAAAGTGTATAGTATGTTGAGAATGTGGCTCGATATGAGCCACGAATATGAGTTTATACAGAGGGTGATAGTAGCTGGAGCATAGCTTGATGGGCGAGGTGTGATGCCTTAGTGTCAACGATGCAATAGCGGAGAGTGTGCCTGAAAAAGGGTGAGTATTAACCCACATGGCAATTGTGTTAGCCAATGTCGCTGTAGTGGTTACTCTATGGGGGAGATGTAAGTACATATCGTCGATGATGTTAACTAAGGAGCCTATGCAGTTATATATTGTCGGTGATTGAAATCATTGGGTGTGGTGGATTATGTACCATAACCGATTATATAGTTGGGCATGGTGATCATGATGTTTATCAATGGCATCTTTATAAGTGGAAAGCTGAGAGGGTTGCTACATTTATCAATAGTGGACAATGGAGATCTTGCGGAAAGAAAATTTGAATGTGAATTTTTCTAAGTGTAATATAAGAGGAAGGTTTAGTTCCTCAACCATATTATAAGTAAACGAGGTATGATGGTATGTACATGTTGTATGAGATAGCGAGGCGAGAAAATTATTACCATACACGGTGAGTGGCTTTGAGAGCAAAGTGGTTGTATAATGAGTATTATTAGCGGATACCCACATTTATTTTAAGAGATTCCGGGGACAGAATCTTTTGAAGGAGGGGAGAGCTTGTGAGACCCGTTTTTTTACTCGAGGTGTTTGTATAAGTAAGTTGTTGCATTATAGCTAAGTGTTGTTTTGGTTTGAGTTGCTAAAAGTGGAGGTATGGCGGTTTTCTTGTATTTACTTTTGTGTTTGAGTAGATTATAGTGGTAGAAAGCTGTAAAAGCCCTTTTTGTGTGTTAGTTATGAGTTTAAACCCGTTGTGGTTGAGTTACGCGCAAGATAGCGACGCTGTGTTAAAAGTTCGATGCCATTTTAGATTGAGAGATAACGACGCTATGGTTGCGGGTCAGACTTAGCATATTAGTTTGTAAGGGTGTATTTCGAGTCAAAAGTATCCTAAACTCAATTTTAGTGGCTTGAGCGAGAATTCATGAGAACTGGCAATAGGATTGAAGGAAGAAAGCTAAGAACTTCAAATCTAACATCAGAAGATGTTATTCATCACTAGAGGTTAGAATTCGAGCAATTAGGAGTTTTTAGTGATATATGTGTTGGATTAGGTGTCTAAGCCCATAACTATAATTGGTATATACTTGAATTGATAGTGGCACAGTCCTTTTGGGTTACCTTCAGTAGTCCAAATGGTATTAAGGTTAATAGAGAGAGAGAAATAAATAGTTTATTAATTTATTATGTGATGATAAATTAATTAGAAATTAGTTTGGAATTAATTAAAATTAATTTAAAATTAATTTGGAATTAATTAAAAGTACAGTGGCTGAATTGTAATTATTCAATAGTTGAACCATGGAGGATAGGGGACGAATTTTTAGAAGATATTTATCCTCAATTTCGTCCACCATGAGTGGTGGTGGATAGGGGCTCATCCCTTCCATTTCTTTTCAATAGGGGTGAGCGTGGTACCGAACCGGTACCGACCCGAATTTCCCAAGTACCGATTTTAACCAAATCTCACTCCCGAGTATCGAACCGAAATGACTAGTGCTTTGTACCGGTATCGATATGGATATGGTACCGGTACTCGGTACCGGGTACCGAACCGACTGATGAAGCTCATGATTTGTACATAGTATGTAGTAGTTTGGGAATTGTCTTGATATATTTTTGTAGAAAGTTCTAGAATTCAAGACTATCCTCAAAGTATAAATAGTTAAATACTCGTGATTTGTACACACGAATGACGAAACAAATAATCAAGTATCAATAGAAAATGTAAAGCGTTCTCAACGCCGTTCAAATATTCTCGTCAAGTTGTCAATCTATTTTTTCTCAACACGTAAAATAATGTATGATTCAAATTTATGGCAGAAGTAATTGCAAGCTCTAAGAGTCTAAGATGCTTCATATCTACGTGAAATGATTAAATGTTTGGAATGGTTTAAACATCATGGTATGCAAGAAGTAATTGCCTAACTTTTATAACTTAATTTGTTTTCAAATAATTTACGCACCTTATTTAGATCTTTTAGCGTAATTTTTGTTATGTGATATTTGATATAATCTAAATATATTATTGTGACCGATCTATTTTTATCTATATAAGAATATTAACTTTTGATATATTTTTATCTTGTTATTTTTGTCTAAATATAAAATAGATATATTTAGATAGAACATTTGTGACGGATAATAAATTGCCTAAAAAAATAAACAACAAAAACCCATCTTAAAAGTTCCTTCGCCGAGACTAAACAACAAAAACCATATCCATACAAGATTAGACAATCCATCAAAACAATAAATTTTTTCAAAGTAAAAGAAACGGAACATGTCTAGCACTTCGTTAAGCATCCGCCGGGCATCGTTGCTTTCCCTTTCCCGCAATCCATGCGTAGTGCTTGTTCGATCACTATAAAAAATAAAAGTATATATTTTAATATGTTTTTTTTATCATAAACAACAAATACGTTAAAACTTGAAATTAATTTTACCAAATGCAACTTCATCATCCTTTAAAACGTCGTCAATATCGTCTACAATCGGTTTGCTAGATTTTCCAACCCAATCTTTTGTGCAAACTAATGCCTCGACTATTATTGTTGACAAATTTGTTTGGTAAACATCCAATATACGACCACTCTGTTAGTGTATCTCACATTGGTGCGACACGGTCTTATAAGTTTGTATATATGTTGGAATCTCCCCTCTCTCCACAAGGGCTCTTTTGGAGAGACACTCTTGGGCTCCACATATATTTACATGGTATCAGAGCCGGTGTCCAGCACCCCCGAACCTCATCGAGCCTACGTCTCTGAGGGGGAGTGTTAGTGTATCCCACATTGGTGCGACACGGTCTTATAAGTGTGTATATATGTTGGAGTCTCCACTCTCTCCACAAGGGCTCTTTTGGAGAGACAATATTGGGCTCCACATATATTTACATGGTATCAGAGCCAGTGTCCCGCACCCTGTAACCTCATCGAGCCTATGTCTCTGAGGGTGAGTGTTAGTGTATCCCACATTGGTGCGACACGGTCTTATGAGTTTGTATATATGTTGGAGTCTCCCCTCTCTCCACAAGGGCTCTTTTGGAGAGACACTCTGGAGCTCCACATATATTTACACACTCAAGCTAAACGCCGACTCGGATGCTACGGTGGATATTTGTATCGCCAAAATATCTTAAAAACATTACAAACAAATTAGATAGATTGTTAAATAAACACTAAATAACTAAAAAACAATAATACAAGTTACCTTTAGCCATCCGAGAAACAATCGGGAAACGTCCGGTGTTTCCTTTCCACCACTCTATTATGTCAAAGTTTATTACGTAAGTTACATTCCCCTCTCTCAAATACCTCTTTAACTCGGATTCTGTTGAAAACGAGTTGTCTCCCACGTTAAGAAATGCATCTAAAAAATCGTTGTCGTTATCACGAGGCGCCACTTTGTCAACCGTTTCTTCTTGTGATGAACCGACACCATACATATCTTTGTACCTTACAAAAAGCATCTCAAGCTTGTTTTCAACTTCCCTAAGCATAGAAGCCGCCTTTAGTTCAATTGTCGAATCGCTCATTTGATTTTCCTCCGTCAACGTGTTCTTTATCATATTCTGAAAGACATGTCGAAGAAATCGACCTTTCATTTGGGGATCCAACAACACGGAAAAATACATGTAATCATTGATTTGATCGATCGTTCCCCAAACTTATCTGTGACACCCCTCGCTAGGGATTCATATTTAAGATATTAATTATCATGAAAAATACCATTAGTTCAAAATAAGTCTCGTCCTTCCGGAAAAATAGGTCCCAAAATAGTTAAAAATTAGTTTAAAACGTATAGCGAGGTGGTATCATAATTCAAGTACAAGACACGGTTCAAATGGCCACACAAACCGTAGTATTCTAAAAGTCCTCGCCTCGTCACAAGCTCCTATCCTTAACCTGAGTACACATCAAAACGGTTAGGCAATTGAAATGCCTAGTGAGTTACCCGAGGTTATCTCATTATGAGTGAAAAGGATAACCTTATCACTCGAGACGACCTCTAAAAATAGTTTCTTTACACACTTAAGATTTTATGATAAAACATCGTAAGGTTTCTCAAAATAGATATTCATGCTATGCAAATGCCATGCAACTATCCCAACCCATGTCCATCTCATAAAAGTCCATCTTGTTGCTAGACGTTTATCACTGTCTGTATCATTCTATGATGCAACCTTGTGCAAGTGGGAGATTGTTAGTTCTATATGCCCAAGGATGATCATAAAATGATATTACTAATAATACATGATCCTATAGGGTCACACCAACAACAAGTTTGACACCAATTGATCATTTGGAATGTTAAATTTGATTTAACATCAAATGACACTAAACTTGCAATTTAATCTTGTAAGTTATTATTATTTAAATAATTATAATAATAACTCCAATATTAAAGGTTGATTAATAATTCATATGTGATGAATTAATTATGTATAACAATTAAATTGTTTAAGTTGTTAAATGATTTAATTGTATTATGAGTAAACCTTTTATTTAATTTAAATGGTAAATTAAATAAAATGTAATATGCATGTTGTAAATATATTAACATCATATATATTACATGTTTGAAAGGGTTTCATGTACATTAATATGGTTTAAAAGTTATTCCATTTAACAAAAGTATAAAGGTTTATTATTTATAAACTTTGATTAAGAGTTTATAAATAATAAAAGGATGTTATAAAAATTGTTTTTACCCTCCATATGTTCAGCCATTCCATGTCTCCCCATGCTTCTAAAGTTTATAATTGTTTAATTAAAAGTGGTCATAGATGCTTGTTTTCTCCCAACACTTGACCATGGAAAGTAGAAAGGCTCATTCTTTAAGTAAAATGTCTTTTTCTTCTCCCTTTTAAGCTTGCATGGCCGAACATATGAGGTTGGTTAACATCAATATACTTCAAAGCAAAATCAGCCAAAAACTCTCTCTAGAACACTAAGCAAAATTCGATTTTTGCTTCAAAGGAAAGGAGGTTTAATCTTGCAAGTTGTGGAACTAGCATTCAAGGGTGTTCAAGCTTGTGGTGGATCAACTATAGAGGGACTCTAACTTGATTCCTAGCCATCAAATTCGTCCATATCAACCCAAGAAAAAGGTTATGATCTTGAACTTAATCTATGCTTGTTCTTCATCTTATCTCTACATGCATGTAGCATGATCCTCTTGGAATGAAATTCGTGTTCATGATTTTATGCTTCCGTTGCAACTTCAAGTTTTTGAAACTCATAACATGAACACATGATTTCCAACAATTGGTATCAGAGCCATGGCTATATTGCATGTTTAGATAATAAGTTTATTTGGATAAACTTGGTTTTTGGAAGCCATGAATGTTCATCTTCTTGAATGCAATGTTCATGCATGGCTTCTTTGGCAACATGCAAGTGTTTAATCTATGATTTTATGTAACCAACTATATTTTATGTTTGCATGCATTTGGTTACATAATTGTTGCCTTAGAAAAACAAAGTGTTGATTTTCTTATGATTTTATGTGATAAAATGGTGCATAAACAAGCCAAGGACCATATGATGCATGTTGTGTGTTTATATTCGATATGGTTGTAATCTATTCTTTTATTCAAATGGTTTGTAATAATAATTAGTTATTTCCTTCTTTTATTCATTTTTGTAAGCATTAGAATAGTTGTATTCTTTTATATCTTTATAAAATGTAACAAGAGAAGGAGATAAAGGCATGAGAAGCAACTACCAAACAGCAACATTTTTCCTGCCATGGCTGCCAATTTCGAACCTGTTAAGGAGGGTTTAAAAAATTCATATCTTGGTATTTTGATGCTATACTTGTTGGTAACTTTAATATCTAGTATATACAATAAGTGTTGGCAAGTGTAAGCATCAATTTAACCAAGAATGAAGTGAAGGAAACAACAAAAACAACGAAAACCCTCCTGTCAAGGGCTGTTTCTGTCGCAAGCATCAAGGAGGGGAAGAAAAAATCAAAAGCTCATTCCATGGTGCCAAGAAAGGAAGTTTCAAGTATCATTTGATGTTATAAGAAGCTTGGCAAAATTGTAGCCAAATCGAAGATCATTTGGTTGAGTTTTTGTCACCTTTTTGTCCCTAGGTTTGGACTTGATATTTCATGTATGGCTCACATGAAATATCAAACTAGTTGGCTTGTGTTTATGCACCCATGCATGCATGTGATGATTGAATGTTTTATGATTTTATGTTGTGGATGAAAATAAGATTTTACATGCTAGACAACCTAGATAATTAAACATAATCATCAAGGAGTTTGTAATTTTCAATTTGACATATTTAAAACATAAGATGTGAAACAAATGGTTTTATTAAAAATGGGTTTTATTATAAAACCTATAAAGTCAAGTTTTGAAAATAAATGAAACAAATAAAATGGAGATTTTATGATTTCTTACAAACTCCACCCCTAAATAATAATGGTAATTATTTAGGATTAAAATTGGTTCTATTGTATGTGATCAAACTCTAACTTAATATTGGATATTAAATGTAATCTTGGCCACAATCAAAGAATCAATAAAATGGAGATTTTATGATTAAGGAACCAATTAACAAAATAAGATTTTAATGGTACCATGTTCATTGGATGCATGCAATCTACATGATACCATATGTTTTTTAAAAAATTAGAATTGTAAAACATACAAATCCCTTTCGAAATACGAATCAATGCCGTCCCTCTTAAAGACACTCATGTATCACTTGTATTTCCTTGTGGGATAAAGGATACCTAACCACTTGGAGTCTTCTTGTGATACAAGAAGTAGTTTTGCAATATTGATGGGATAAAGGACACCTAACCATTAATAGTTGTCAAAACTACACGTCCGTTTAAGTGGGATGATTCGTTTGGAAATCTTTTGTGATGAAGGTCACCTAAGCATTAGAAATCCAAGGCATAGATGGGATCAAACATGCCAAACTTATAAATGTTATAATGGGATCCCATAACTCTAGAAATTATATTTGGATATAATTGGTAAACCGTTACCTACCTTGTTGATTCGAATAGGCGGGATAAAGGATACCTAACCGCTTGTTTGTATTGCAACTTGGATTCTAGACCTTAATCAATTAAAGTTTATGAAAGGGTATTAATTATTAAGGACTTAATATCATAATTTACTAAATCGAACCTTGTTAAAATTTTGTAGATGGCACCAAACACAACAAACCCGGCTCCTAACAAAACCTCACTACGGTCTCTCCTTGAGGGAGAAAAACTTAACCACACCAACTTCTTGGATTGGTACCGTAGTGTGAGAATAGTTCTCAAACAAGAAAAGAAAGAATATGTTCTCAATGAACCACTTCCTGAAGAGCCCCCTGCCATCCCTAAGCCCGCACACGATGCATGGCTTAAAAAGATGGATGATTCCATTGATGCATCATGTCTTATGCTGGCCACCATGATTCCTGACCTTCAGAAGGACTTAGAGAATCATTCAGCCTATGACATGATCAATCAACTAAAGGAAATGTTCCAACAACTTGCAAGAACGGAAAGGTTCGAAACTGTTCGGGCTTTCCATGCTTGCAAGATGGAGGATGGACAGTCGGTAAGCTCTTATGTGCTCAAAATGAAGAGTCACATTGATCATTTGGCACGTCTTGGAGTTGTGATGCCCGAAGAGCTAGCAACGGATATGATCCTTAACTCCTTGACAAAGTCTTTTGATCCCTTTGTCATGAATTATAACATGAATGGTTTAAACAAGACTATCCCGGAATTACATGGGATGCTAATTACCGCGGAAAAGAATCTGCCTAAGAAAACCACTCAAGTTCTCATGATCAAAGAAGGTGGGACAAAGAGAACTAGACCCGAACACCCCAACAACTCCAAGGGCAAAGGGAAGGCAAAGGTTGCCAAAGGAAAGGGCAAGAAAGTTGTCCAAACATCCCGTCCGCCCAAGAAGAAGGCAAAGGTTGCCAAGGAAGACGCGTGCTTCGAATGTGGCAAAGTTGGGCATTGGAAGAGGAATTGCCCTACCTATCTTGCGGAGTTGAAGAAGAAGAAGGCCGGTGAGGGCACTTCAGGTATCTATGTGATAGACCTAGAACTTTATAATTTATCTCCTAACACATGGGTATTTGATACTGGTTGTGGAACTCACATTTGTAATATGTTGCAGGGGTTCAAAAGGAGTAGGCGACTGAAGGCAAACGAGGTAGTACTCCGGGTTGGAAACAGTGCAAGGGTTGCGGTGGATTCAATAGGAAATTTTGATTTGTTACTACCTAATGGCTTGTATTTGACATTAACAAATGTTTATTATGTTCCTAGCTTGACTAGGAATATTATTTCGGTTGCTAAGTTGAGACAATGTGGATTTGATCTTTCCTTTATGAATGATGATATTTGTGTTTACAAAAACAGTGTGTTCTATTTTGAGGCTAGGCCTTTAAATGGAATTTATGAAGTAAACCTTGATGAAAAGACTAACCATGGCTCTTTATACCACACTTTCACCAAGAGACCCAAATGTGATTTGAGTCAAATTTATCTATGGCATTGTCGCCTTGGGCATATAAACAAGAATCGCATATCCCAACTTCAAAAGAGTGGACTTTTGAAGGCAAATGAGAATGACTCATTTGATATATGTGAATCTTGTTTACATGGCAAGATGACTAAAGCTCCTTTCTCCGGAACCAATGAGAGGGCAAAGGACTTGTTAGGAATCATACATACGGATGTATGTGGTCCTTTCAAGCCAATGACTAGATATGGTGAAAGATACTTCATCACTTTCACTGACGACTTTAGTCGTTTTGGATATGTTTATTTGATTAAACATAAACATGAGGCATTTGAAATGTTCAAAACGTTTCAAAGTGAAGTGGAAAATCAACTCAACAAAACAATTAAAGTTCTACGTTCTGATAGAGGAGGTGAGTACTTAACTACAAACTTTATGGATCATCTTAAGAGTTGTGGAATTGTTTCACAACTTACTCCACCTGGAACACCACAACATAATGGTGTATCTGAAAGGCGGAACCGAACACTATTGGATATGGTTCGATCCATGATGAGTAGAAGTACTTTACCTTTATCATTTTGGGGTTATGCTTTGCAAACAGCCGCTCGTCTCCTAAACATGGCACCTACCAAGAAGGTAGATAAAACGCCTTATGAGATATGGCATGGAAAGGTTCCATCTTTATCCTATCTCAAGGTGTGGGGTTGTGAAGCTTATGTTAGACAAGAAGCTTCAAACAAACTAGAACCCCGTTCAATCAAGTGTATCTTTGTAGGGTATCCAAAAGATTGTCTTGGATACTACTTCTACAATCCCATAGAGAATAAGATATTCATTTCTCGAAAAGCTGAATTCCTAGAAAACAAGTTTCTGACGGAAGAGGCTAGTGGGAGGTTTGTGGAACTTGAAGAACTTCAGGAACCACAGCCTGATACACAAGAAATTGGATCTAGCATTCAACAAGAGATTGTTGAACCTGAACAAACGGTTGATCAGGAACAAATTGTAACACAAGATGTTCGCAGATCTGGTAGGGTTCGATTTGAACCTGAAAGGTATGGTTACCTAATGATGGAAGAGGAATGTTATACGATAGATTCTGATGAACCCGTCAACTACCAGAATGCAATGTCAGATCCTGAATCTGATAAATGGCTAGAAGCCATGAACACAGAGATGCAATCCATGCACGATAACCAAGTTTGGGACTTGGTTAATCTTCCCACCAATTGTAAGACTGTTGGGAACAAATGGGTTTTCAAGAAGAAAACCGACGTGGATGGAAATGTTCACACTTTTAAGGCTAGACTTGTTGCTAAAGGATACTCACAAACTCATGGTATAGACTATGATGAGACCTTTTCACCAGTGGCAATGATCAAGTCAATTAGGATACTTTTTGCCATAGCCGCATACTATGATTATGAGATATGGCAAATGGATGTCAAGACCGCTTTCCTAAATGGACACTTATTGGAAGATGTCTATATGGATCAACCTGAAGGTTTTGTCGATCCTAAGCATCCAAACAAAGTGTGCAAGCTTAAAAGATCTATCTATGGATTGAAGCAAGCGTCTCGAACATGGAACATCCGTTTTGATGAAAAGATTACAAATTTTGGATTCATAAAAAATGAGGATGACTCCTGTGTTTACAAGAAAGCTAGTGGGAGCATAGTCATATTCCTAGTATTATATGTAGATGACATACTTTTATTTGGAAATGACATCCCAACCTTAAAAGGTGTCAAAGCATTCCTTGAGAACTGTTTCTCAATGAAGGACTTAGGAGAAGCTGCTTATGTATTAGGGATAAAGATCTATAGAGATAGATCTAAGAGACTTATTGGTTTAAGCCAAAGTGTATATATTGATAAAATCTTGAAAAGGTTCAAGATGCAAGACTCCAAAAGAGGATTCTTGCCAATACCGCATGGCACCATCCTAAGTAAGTCTCAGTGCCCAAGCACTAGGACTGAACTTGAAAGGATGAAACATGTCCCATATGCTTCGGCAATTGGGTCTATCATGTATGCCATGTTATGCACTAGGCCCGACGTCTCATGTGCCTTAAGCATGACTAGTAGGTATCAACAGAACCCAGGTGAAGCCCACTGGACTGCTGTAAAGAACATTCTTAAGTACTTGAGAAGAACTAAAGACATGTTCTTAGTTTACGGTGGTTTGGAAGAAAGCTTAAAGGTAAGGGGTTACACTGACGCAAGCTTCCAAACAGATAGGGATGATTCGAGATCTCAATCTGGGTATGTCTTTATTTTAAATGGAGGAGCCGTGTCTTGGAAGAGTTCCAAACAAGAAGTGATTGCACAATCCACTACAGAATCAGAATATGTTGCTGCTTCGGAAGCTGCTCAAGAAGCTGTCTGGATGAGAAAGTTCATTGAAGATCTAGGGGTTGTTCCTTCCATTCGGGACCCCATAGAACTCTTCTGTGACAATCTAGGTGCTATAGCTCAAGCAAAGGAACCTAGATCGCATCAAAAGACCAAACACATTCACCGAAGGTATAACTACATAAGACATGAAGTTAAGAATGGTGAAATTAGTATTCACAAGGTTCATACAGATCAGAATTTGGCAGACCCATTCACGAAGCCTTTGCCCCAAGTCAAGCATGAAAGTCACGCTAAGGGTATAGGACTTCGTTATTCTAATGAATGGATTTGATTTGTGTTTAGTGTTTTATGAATATGAAATTATGTAAACAACAATAATTATGTAATATATGTGACGTGATGTTTCATTCATAATTTTGTGTTTTAATATTAGCATGTTTAATCCTTGAATAATTTAGTTATTCTAAACGTCCATAGTCGATCATAATTGTGGGAGCGATTATGAAGTAAGACTAATATGAATTGGATTGGTTGACTTTTATGGGTAAAAGTAGCAAAAGGTTGCAACCAAATTCATAGGTACTTGTTAGTGAACAAGTATTGGACTTGACCCGTTTCAAGATCACTCCATGGATCATCATCATAAGTGATTCTTGAATAAAGGTATTATCATTGTATCCTTAGACCTGAGATACATATTTGGGACTCAAGTATAGGAAGTGCTATGCTTTGATATGGTTCATCGTTGTTCTTGAAAAATAGACAACCATAAAGGCCATGATCATGTATAGTACTAACTATATGAGGGGCGTATTTAGTCAAGACGGGATTTGTTCCTCTTATGTGTTGAGAGTTAGACATCTAAGGCGCCTGATTGGAAGTTGAACATAAAATGAGAATGATTAAGATCCATGTCTCACGTTCAACATGATGTCTGTGACAAAGGGATAATTGATAGATAACCTTGTACATCAATTAGAGCCTCGTGCTTATGAAGAATTGGATGTTGTTGAATGGCATTATGTCATGTGTTATTAGGGGCAGTGAAATGTTGCTAGACGTTTATCACTGTCTGTATCATTCTATGATGCAACCTTGTGCAAGTGGGAGATTGTTAGTTCTATATGCCCAAGGATGATCATAAAATGATATTACTAATAATACATGATCCTATAGGGTCACACCAACAACAAGTTTGACACCAATTGATCATTTGGAATGTTAAATTTGATTTAACATCAAATGACACTAAACTTGCAATTTAATCTTGTAAGTTATTATTATTTAAATAATTATAATAATAACTCCAATATTAAAGGTTGATTAATAATTCATATGTGATGAATTAATTATGTATAACAATTAAATTGTTTAAGTTGTTAAATGATTTAATTGTATTATGAGTAAACCTTTTATTTAATTTAAATGGTAAATTAAATAAAATGTAATATGCATGTTGTAAATATATTAACATCATATATATTACATGTTTGAAAGGGTTTCATGTACATTAATATGGTTTAAAAGTTATTCCATTTAACAAAAGTATAAAGGTTTATTATTTATAAACTTTGATTAAGAGTTTATAAATAATAAAAGGATGTTATAAAAATTGTTTTTACCCTCCATATGTTCAGCCATTCCATGTCTCCCCATGCTTCTAAAGTTTATAATTGTTTAATTAAAAGTGGTCATAGATGCTTGTTTTCTCCCAACACTTGACCATGGAAAGTAGAAAGGCTCATTCTTTAAGTAAAATGTCTTTTTCTTCTCCCTTTTAAGCTTGCATGGCCGAACATATGAGGTTGGTTAACATCAATATACTTCAAAGCAAAATCAGCCAAAAACTCTCTCTAGAACACTAAGCAAAATTCGATTTTTGCTTCAAAGGAAAGGAGGTTTAATCTTGCAAGTTGTGGAACTAGCATTCAAGGGTGTTCAAGCTTGTGGTGGATCAACTATAGAGGGACTCTAACTTGATTCCTAGCCATCAAATTCGTCCATATCAACCCAAGAAAAAGGTTATGATCTTGAACTTAATCTATGCTTGTTCTTCATCTTATCTCTACATGCATGTAGCATGATCCTCTTGGAATGAAATTCGTGTTCATGATTTTATGCTTCCGTTGCAACTTCAAGTTTTTGAAACTCATAACATGAACACATGATTTCCAACACATCTTACCTCAATGGCACTCACCTAAGTTCACAAGTAAACACACGAAGCATAATACTTGATCCCCGTATGAGTTAAAACTAAGACTAGTGGCCATCACACTAGTCTCATGAGGGGTAGCAACTCCCTCATGCGGTTTCCTATTGGCGGAAACAATCCCAAGACATCATTGAGGGTGGCTATCCAGCCCAAAGGCCCTCTACATGGGTATAACATCATAAGTGGCTATTTTAGCCAAACATCATTAAACATCTTTAAGGTCATCATAAGGTTCACTCGGTCAATCCCATCCTATATGCAATGCAATGCACAAATAGGATGCTCAAAACATCTTTCAAAACATCATCAATACTTTTATTGGAAAACATCTTTGAAATGACTCTTTTAATGCCATGCACACATAGGAGTTATGCAACAATTAGCACATATGAAGTATGCATGATAATAGTATAAAACACACAAAAGAGTAGAAAGGGGATGTGTACTTCCGGTAACTCACCTTTCCAAAGTCCCAAAGAAGGATGTTATTTCCTTGCTTCCACTTCAATTACTTCTCTCCTACAAGAGATAATATTCAACATTACTAATAGCTCTAAGACTAATTTACTTCACTACTTAAGAGTAAAATCTTAGTTAAACATTGCCTAGAAATGAGCTTAAGCCTTAGAACCCAAAGCCCAAACCGTAAAGCCCAAACTCAAAAAGTGCCCAAAACTGGCCAGAGTCTGACACGGGTCGTGTAGTGGGTTACACGGGTCGTGTAACTCACTGATCCAGACAGCACGGGTCGTGTTTCGTTCAGTTCCAGCTCCGATTTTGGTCATTTTCACCTCATTTTGGTCCAATTCAATGTCTAATACAACCCCAATCTTCCATGCATCAAAAAGACATTATTTCTACTTAAATTACACATCATTTGGTCCAATCAAATCATCCAACATCATCTACATTGAATCAAATCCATGCAATAACTCTAACTCTACTTCATAAGCTTAGATCAAGGAATGTCTAATTCCATTCAATCATTTGATCAATAATTAAGGGGATTCCTTCTTCCATTGATTTGAAATCATTAGGAACAACCCAAGCTCTTCATAGAACCTCATTGAAGGATAGAAGTTGATCAAATCATCAAAGGTTACGCATAGATGAGTTTTCCCCAAAAAATTAGGGTTCATGTGGATCAACAAACATCCTTAATGGTTCTCCAAGCATAAGACAATCAAATTGTGAAGAGATAATCACTAGAACTCATAAGATACACCTTTGGGATCATGGAACTCATCTCCCCCAACTATGAAACTCAAATTTGGACATGATTTACCCAAAATGGTGGGTTTTCGACATGAATATTGGATCTCTTACCTTGAATCTTCAAATAGTTGATGTAATTCACTTAGATCTTGCTGGAAGCCTCTTCCTCCTTTCTTCTTCTTCAAAATCATGACTTATGAGAGAAATGGGGTTTTCTCCCAATTTAAACTTCAATCTTTTCATTTATTGCAAACTAGTCCCTCCAAAAATTAAGTTATCTCATTATTGCACTAGAAGTCCTTCCCCACCACATGTGAAATACTAATTAAAATCAAGTCATTCTTCTAGAATCCCCAAATAGTAAATTTCCATTTTTTACCCTTATTAAATTGTTCTAGACTAAATACCTCCTCAACATACGCATTTTAATTTAAATTGTTATGATTTAATTATTATGATTATTAAACTTATCATTTTTATTTATTAAATTCTTTACCCTAGATCACATATCCTTTCTAGATTATAACCTCTCATTTTATTCTTTTTATTAATTATTATGGTTATTTATCTTTATCTTATCTTTAAATCCTTAAACTTTTTGCCCCAATTTCAGGATGTTACAATTACCTTCCCCTTAAGAAGATTCCGTCCTCGGAATCTCGGCTTCCTCAAATAAGTGCCGATACCTCCTCCGCCTTTCCTCTTCCGTCTCCCATGTGAGATTTTTGCCCCTAAAGGATGCTTCCACATGAGTAGTACCAAGTCATTCATTTTCAAGAATTTGAATTGTTCTCCCACTCCTTGCATGAACTTCCTGTATCATACTTTGCTAGTCAACCCCTCCCTAGAACTAAATCAAATTCACCAATCTCTAAAAGAATAAGATTAGCCCAAAACTCACTCCCATTACATTCTACTTCCACTCGTGGCATTTCATACAGACAACCTTGTTGGATTAGGTGTCTAAGTCATGACTAATAATTAGTATTTACCTAATTAATAGAAGCACAGTCCATTTGGGTTGCCCTCATGGCTGGAGGTTTGGTAGAAAATTCGGTAGAGAGAAAGATTGATTTATTATGGGATTAATAAATCAACAGGAATTAAATATATGGTTTATTAATATATTAAAGTCATAATATATTAATTAGAAACTATATTAATTAATTAGGAATTAATCCAAAATTAATTGGATTTAATTTGGGGATTAAATTAATTAATTAAAGGTGCAGGGACTAAAACTGTAATTATTCAATAGTTGAGTAAGTGACAGTGTGGAGTGACCAGTTGAAAGTCGAAATCTATATATGGATATATATAATTTCGAAATTGATGATTAGTAGATAAATAGGTTTTTGAATTGTAAAATAAAAGGTTTATCTTATTTGAATTCAAAAAGGTTTATCTCTAAGGCTTATGAGTTAGTCATCTGGAAACTATAAATAGGGCTCCCTGGTCACCATATGATTTCGCCACTTTTGATAATTCTCTCTCAAGATTTTCGTGACTCTCTCCTCTAGCCTGGGTGTGATCTCATTTGAGGCAGGATATTTTTGCTGCTCAGCTTCCAGAAAATTCTAAAAGGTTGGTTTTTCTAATTTTATTCATTTAGTCAATTTTCTTATGGCCTTTAGATTTTGTTATATGTTCAATTAGAAGAAAACATAGATCCTTATAGGTTGCATGTGAACTTAGGTTATTTAGTTCATGGGTTGCAGAAAACCTTTCAGTGGTATCAGAGCCTGTTTTGTTTTCTTGTTGAATTGCTATAAATGTTTTAGGGTTTAAAGCCTATCAACTCTAATTATAATCAGGATCGATTTCTAGGATTAGGGTTTTGGAAACCCTAATCCCCCCCCCCCCCCTTTGCTAATTTCGAAAATTGATATTAGGGTTTTAGGATGTTTTCTATTTTTGGTAACTTTATTTGTTAATTAAATAGATAACCTTAAACCCTATTATTTGAATTCGAAATCTAGGGGGTTTAGGATAGGTTTTAATTAATTTGATTAATTTGGATAAACCTATCTTCATTGAATTAATTTAATTAATTTTTAATTAAAAGATAATTCAAAAGGGATTTAATTAATTTTAAATTTTCGAAAATTAATGAAAAAATCCGGAAAAATATTTTAAAATGTTTAAAATATTTAGATTTAATTAATTTAATTAATTGGTAATTAAAATTGATTAAATCGATTTTAAGGTTTAATTTAATTCAAAATTTAATTGTTAAATTTGGTAAAATTAAAAGATAAACCTTGAATATTTTAAAAGGTTTTAAAATACATCTTATATATGTTATTAAAAGTTAATACTATATATATATGAGATAAATTTGGTTAGTCAAATCAATAGTAGGCCTCATTCACGAAGCTGGTCTATAAAGTAGGTATAAGGAGACTGTCTACAAAGTGGTAGTCTAATGGGTGAACACTCTCACCCACCGCTCGCCTGATCAGTGGAGGGTCGTTAGCCGAACGGGTTTGACAGAACCGCTTAATCATTAAAAGTATAATGATCAAAGTACTAGAACTATTTACGAAATCCCAATCTAGTTACTTTAGGGAAAAATGTGAATTTGATGCTAACCCATGAAATTGCACATTGCACTTTATGAAACGTTGGTGGAGCGTGTGTGGTTTACCGGCACTCCAATGGGGGTTCATAAAGAGTGGCAATGGGTGTCTCGGGTGTTATCATTGTTGATGGAGCGTGTGTGGTTTACCGGCACATCAATTTGAGATGATAATGGACCCCGAGAGTACCAAGCTAATTTGCATGGTTATTCACACCCGGTTTGTGATCCTCGGCATCCCAGTCACAAACGGTGGGGCATATCCGAGATTAAACATGCTATTGAACAGTTCAATATATCTCAAAAGAAACTAGGAATTTAATTTATAATAAGAATATTTTTCCGTGGTGGAATTGGCTGAATCGTCATTCGCCTACCTTTATAAAATTTGCTTATAGATTACGGCATCCCTCTTCTATGTTGCAAATTGTTATAGTTGGGTCCTAGCCTTATTTTATATTGGGTTATTATAAGGACCGACATGTATCTAATTAAACTTACCTTCTTTTATAGATGTCTTCTGCTGATCAATCCGCTCCCCACTCAAACTCCAGTGTTCCCTCTATCCTCTCACTGTGTTCCAAGGTTCAATTGAACGGGACAAACTACAATGACTGGATTAGAAATATCAAGATGGCTCTGAGGTACGAGAACAAAGAGTATGTCCTCGAGACCGAGCTTGTCGATATTGACCCGGAAACTGCTACTCCCGAGGAGATTGCGTCGTACCAAAAACATTCTGATGATGCGACCAAAGTGGCCTGCATCATGATCGCCACAATGAACCCCGAATTGCAAAGGATATACGAAGACTACTAGCCCTTTGAGATGCACAAGGAGCTTGCGGAAAAGTTTCGCAAGCAAGAGCGCATCGAGAGATGCGAGGTGGTCAAGGACTTCACGAACAGCAAACCTAAAGATGGAGAGTCCATCTGCGCTCATGTGCAAAGAATGCAAGGTTACGTGGAGCGGCTTAGAAAGCTTGCGATGCCTGTACCGGAGGAGTTGGCCGTTGACATAGTGCTTAACTCCCTACCGAGTTCTTATGACCAGTTCAGGCTGGCTTATCATTTGAACAACAATCAGGCTAACCTGACTGAGTTGCATCGCAGGCTTCGAGTTGCTGAGTACGGGATGAAGGGTAAAAGTGTACCCTCAGTTAATCAGCACGTCCTAGCCATTGGAAGTGGCAAAGGAAAGAAGAGGAAGGGCCCTCCTAAGCAAAATTGGAGGGAAAAGGTTCAGGTCGGGTCATCAAGCAATGGCTCGAGAACCAAGTCTTCCCAGATTCCTTGTGTAGCCAACCCCAATGAAGCCGACTGTTTCTACTGCAAAGAGAAGGGCCATTGGAAGAGAAGCTGCCCCAAATACTTGCAGGATGTCAAGGATGGGAAAGTAAAGCCATCGACAGCAGGTATATACACTATCTCTAAAAAACTCACCATCTTCTAATTCTTGGGTCCTTGATACAGGATGTGGTTTTCACATTTGTTCTGATCTACAGGGCCTAAAGGAAAGCAGGGAGGTGGAGCACGGTAGACTGAACCTGATCATGGGCAATAGGAGATCGTCCCCTGTTACCAAGATCGGCGTTTATAGTTTAGTGCTTAGTAATGATGTTAGCTTAGAGTTATTTAATTGTTGCTATTCGCCAGAAATGGCAAGAAACATTATTTCATTTCACGTATTGTTCAGACAAGGATTTCAGTTTTCCTTTGATAATAAAATTGGTTCGATTTCTGTTTTCAAAAATGGTATTTTGATTTTTACTGCTTATCCTTGTGATGGTGTGTATGAAACTATTGAATGTGTTGACAATTTAGGACATAGTGTAAATTATATTGATTCTACTAGTGGTGTAGAAAAGGCATGTATGTGGCATAGTCGGCTCGGGCACATCAGCAAGAAACGCATCGCCCAACTCCAAAAGGATGGAGTGTTGGAATCATTCGACATCAGGTCGGATGATGTATGCGAATCTTGTCTGTTGGGCAAGATGACTAAATCACCTTTCAAATGTTCTTTTGAAAGAGGTGAGGGTCTGCTGGACATCATTCACACGGATGTGTGTGGTCCATTCAGATCAACCACAAAGGATGGCACGCGGTTCTACGTAACCTTTACTGACGATTTTAGTAGATACGGTTATATCTACTTAATCAAGCACAAGTCAGACACCTTTGAAAAGTCAAAGAGTTTAAGAACGAGGTAGAGAATCAATTAGGCAGGAAGATAAAGATGCTCAGGTCCGACAGAGGCGGAGAGTATCTAAGTATCGAGTTCCTAGACTATCTAAAGGAATGCGGAATAGTTTCGCAGTTGACACCTCCCAGGACACCATAGTTGAACGGTGTTGCATAGAGGCGCAACCGAACCCTGTTAGACATGGTTCGTTCCATGATGAGTCGAGCTTCACTTCCCATTCACTTCTGGGGGTATGCCTTAGAGACTGCCGCCCATATCCTCAATCTTGTCCCAACTAAGAAGGTTGCTAAAACACCTCATGAGATGTGGACGGGGAAAGTTCCCTCGTTAGCACATATCAAGGTCTGGGGTTGTGAGGCTTTCGTTAGACGAGAGACTCAAGACAAACTCTCAGAAAGAAGCGAAAGGTGTTTCTTCCTTGGTTATCCTAAACAGTCCTTTGGATATCTATTCTACAGACCGAGCGAGGACGTGGTCTTTGTAGCTAGACGAGCAGTCTTTCGAGAGAGAGAGCTCATATTCAAAGAGGACAGTGGGAGTACCATTGATCTGGAAGAAATTCAAGAGTTATCAGATGACGCAACCTTAGGAGAAACTAGCAACCAACATGAGGAAGAAGTTCCTGTTGGTCCGACAGATGTATCCTTACCTCTTAGGCGTTCCGGTAGGGTTAGCATGCCACCCGAGTTTTATGGGTTCCATATAACTTTGGATGGGGACACGTTTGTCAGTGATAGGACACTGATAAATTTGGATGAACCAGCTAACTACCAGGAAGCAGTGGCGGGCCCTGAATCTGCCAAGTGGAAAGAGGCCATGGATAGCGAGATCAAGTCCATGTATGACAATCAAGTTTGGAACTTGGTTGACAACGTACCGGGTCGAAAGACAGTCGGATACAAATGGATCTTCAAGAAGAAGACCGACATGGACGGAAAAGTACACACTTTCAAGGCAAGACTGGTTGCGAAGGGCTTTACTCAAACCCCAGGGGTTGACTATGACGAGACCTTCTCACCAGTAGCTAAGATAAAGTCTATTAGGATTATGCTGGCCATAGCTGCATTTCATGACTATGAAATTTGGCAGATGGACGTCAAAACCGCTTTCCTTAATGGGAAGTTGACTGAGGATGTTTACATGAATCAGCCAGAGGGTTTTGTCGATGCAAAGTATCCTAATAAGGTGTGTAAGCTTGAGAGATCAATCTACGGATTGAAACAAGCTTCTCGCAGCTGGAATATTTGTTCCCATGAGAAAGTCAAAGAGTTTGGCTTCTCTAGGAGCGAGGATGAGTCCTGCGTATATGTCAAAGCTAGTGGGAGTATAATCACCTTTCTGGTGATGTATGTCGATGACATACTGCTCATAGGAAACGATATTCCAACCTTACAAGATGTCAAGGCTTGGCTTGGGAAATGTTTCGCCATGAAGGACCTAGGAGAGGCTGCCTATATTCTCGGGATAAGAATATTGAGAGATAGGAAGAAGAGACTAATTGGACTTAGTCAAGGTACATACTTGGAAAAGGTACTGAAAAGGTTTAGTATGGAAAATTCCAAGAAGGGAGAGCTGCCTATCCAAAGTAATGCAAAATTGAGTAAGACTCAAAGTCCGAGTACAGACGAAGAAATAGCTGAAATGAGTCGGGTACCTTACGCTTCGGCTGTAGGATCGATCATGTACGCTATGACGTGTACTCGCCTTGACGTGGCCTTTGCTTTAAGCATGGTCAGTCGTTACCAGGGTAACCCTGGAAGGGCACATTGGATAGCTGTGAAAAATATACTCAAGTATCTACGAAGGACCAAGAACATGGTGTTAGTCCTCGACTCCTCGGTGGCAGTGATACCTTGAGAGTTGAAGGATATACAGATGCCAGTTTTCAGACGGATAGAGACAGTGGTCGGTCTCAGTCGGGCTGGGTATTCCTTTTGAACGGTGGAGTAGTTACTTGGAAAAGTTCCAAGCAAGAAACAGTGGCTGATTCTACGTGCGAATCAGAGTACATAGCAGCAAGTGAAGCGTCAAAGGAAGCGGCTTGGCTGAAGAACTTTATCGGTGACCTTGGAGTAGTCCCAAGTATTCAGGAGCCCTTGGAACTGTTCTGCGATAACGAAGGTGCGGTCGCCTTGACAAAGGAACAGCGAGATCATGGAAAGTCCAGACATATCTGTTGGATTAGGTGTCTAAGCCATGACTTGTAATTGACCTTTTATCTTGTGATTAAAAGCAAAGTCCATTTGGGTTGCCCTCATGGGTGGAGGATAGATAGTTCAGTAGAGAGAATAGTTGATTTATTGTATAATAAATCAATAGAAATTAAGTATATGGTTTATTAATATATTTAAGTGTTAATATATTAATTAGAAACTATATTAATTAATTGAGATTTAATCTAGAATTAATTGGATTTAATTTGGAGATTAAATTAATTAATTAAAAGGTGCAGGGACTGTTTTGGTATTTATTCAATAGTTGAATAACTGGCCAGGAAAACCAGGGACCAAAGGTGGCGCCAACTTGGAGGCTTCTCCAAGGGTTTGGCGAAACCCTAATTAGGGTTTTGGTAAGCCTGGTCCAAGTGGTCAAAAGCCTTGTCCAATTGGAGGCTCCTTAGGGTTTCAGGTGTAACCCTTGGAGGCTATAAAAGGAACCCCCTGGCACCTCATATTCACGCCATCTCCTCTCTCTGGATTTACTCTGCTGGACTGATTCTTCCATCCCCTGGGTGTGACTTTCATCTGAGGCAGGATACTTTTGCTGCTGCTTAAAAGGATCATAAGATCAAAGGTTGGTTTTTTCTTAATTCTTCTTTAGAATTGAATTGTATCCTTTAGGTTCTTAGTTCTAATCTTCAAAGAAGAAAACATAGATCAATATTAGGGTTGCATGTGAACCTTAGGTTATTTTGTGTTCATTGATTACATAGAAACCCTTCAGTGGTATCAGAGCTAGCTTGTTTTCTTGTGATTTGATTATGAACTGCTTGCATGATCTTGGCCTTGGTGTTTTTTGCGAAAATTCACCTCTTGGAGGCCTTGAAGTCGACGGCTTGGCTAGGGTTTCCTAACCCTAGCCGCCATGCCCTAAATGGTCCCCTAGATTGCTTGATTTGCTTGCCATATTTGTGTGTTGTTATTTTTGATAACTAAATCAACTAAAATAACTTGAACCCTAATTCTTGGCATGTGTATTTCGAAATTCATGGGGCATTTATAGATTAATTAATTTGATTAATTTAGTAATCTATAACCTAGATTTAATTAGTTTAATTAATTGATTAATTAAAAGACCAATTAAATCGGATTAAAGAATTAATTAAAATTTTCTAAAAATTAGAAAAATTTGAGAAAATTAGAATTAATTAATTCTAAAATATTTTAATGAGATTAAAATATATCTTATATATATTTAAAATTAAAAGTTAATTTAATATGTATAAGATAATTGGTTAGTCTACCGCTAGTAAGCCTCATTCACAAAACTGTCCTATAAAGAGGGTATAAGGCGACTGACTATAAAATGTTAGTCTAATGGGTATCTACTCTTACCCACCGCTCTCCTGGTCAGTCGAGTGTCGTTAGCTGAACGGGTGTGATAGAACCGCTAAGCCTCTTAAAAGTATAATGCTATAATTGAAAGTACTAGAACCCTAAAACAAATCCCAATCTAGTTACTTTAGGTTAAAAATGTGAATTGGTGCTAATCCATGAAATTTGTAACATCCCAAAATTTTAGGGTAAAATTAAAAAAAATTTTAACGGACACTTTAATATAAGAAAAGCCACTTAATTAATTTTGACAAAATTCCATAACTTATAAGTTTAATGAAAACATCCCAGGATTAACAAAAGTTAATGAAATCACAATATAATGAAACATCCTTTCAAAAACAGTCCTCCAATGAAGCAGAACAGTGTATACACGTCACGCCTTGCCATCCATGGTACCTGATGTACCTGAAACAGTAGTTTATATAGGGAAAGGGTAAGCACGGAGCTTAGTGAGTTCCTCAAAATACCATACGATCCATCACATAACATACAACACACAATAACCATTCATATGTCTGTGAGACTCACGGGCAATCCCTGTTCCGCCTGAAGACTCACGGGCAGTTCCCGTTCTGTCTTATCGCTCGCAGGCTTTTCCCGTTCCGTCTAATGACTCGCAGGCTATTCCCGTTCCGCCTATTGGCTCGCAGGCTTTTCCCGTTCCATCTAATGACTCGCAGGCTATTCCCGTTCCGCCTATTGGCTCGCAGGCTTTTCCCGTTCCGTCCACAAACAATCATTTTCATAGCAATAATTCATACAATTATCATAACAGGTACGATCACCTTAGTCTAACATATCTTCCTTCCTACGCATGCAATATCACCTATAGTATAGTGAGAAGACTCACCTGATTATAGTTGACTATATCGTTTATCTTTCTCGGCTTTGTATTTCCTTCAACTTTAACTGTTAACATAATAAGAAATCTATCATTTCTTAATCCTTAACTATATTGTAGTCGCATCATTAAACCCTTCAGTAATTCCAATATGATACTCCATGATTTATCAAGTAAAGAACAGCCAGGTAGAAGATTAGATGGGGTGGCAGGATCCTTTCAGCATTTTAGCCTTTCGGAAAATCCAACAACCAGATCCCAAGTAATCGGCCTAGTCACCGTCCTCGTAAGTAAATCAATCGGTATTATTTTGGGAATTACGAATTGTTATAATAACGACATTTTAAGGTTTTTTGTTTACTATTGTTAGAAATGAGTATAATATAACATATGTTATACTTATTAAATATTCTACTTCTTAACACAAAAACTATTTTACAATACCTAATTAAGCTATAGAAAAGTTTGTAGTTACCTTATGACCAGTCGTCGGAACCTATAACTTCTTCACTAGGCTTTTGAGCTTCCTTTCACTCACTTCTTACACTCTAGTGCTTAGAAACCTCTATATATTGGATTGAGATTTGTTGGTGTGGTTTATGAGATGTTTGGGGGGTATTTATACTTGAATTCTTGAATAAAAAATGGCATGACACTTTTGACAAAAGATTTTAATAATATAATTTTGTTGAAATTAAAGGCCTTCTAGAATCAGTCTGTTTAAGACTGGTTTAGCCGATCTTAAGCCCATTAAATTCACGTTTTTATTTGATATTCAGTAAATTCGTCTCAATACCTTTCCAAGGATGTATGGTATGTATTTATACGATTTTTCTATGATTTATTATGATTTTTTGAAAACAGACTATCTAATCTGTCAATTCCGAACTAATCAGTAAAGATTGCATTTTTTACCATAGATAATGTCATTTTCAAGCTTACTATTATTTTTGGTAATTGTACTAGACTCAATTTGTAAACTTTGTGCACTGGTTTGAGGTCCAAACGATTTTTCTAGAATTAATTATGATTTTTCTAAAAACGACACAAAATGCTGATTTTCATATGAAATTGTAACTAAAGTTTTTCTTAGCTTTATAATTACCGATGACCATATAATTCCTAACACTCTTATTTTAAGTATATGTTATAATCAGGATACGGGTCTTACAAGTCTCCCCCACTTATTTGGATTTCGTCCCGAAATCCGCATTCTCGAACGCCTTTATGTATTTCCCATCGAGTCTTCAAAAATCCTCCTCGTCTTATATTGTCGAACCTTTACAAGGTTTCATTATATTTCCTTTCAACATTCACATATCTCTGTAATAATGCTTAAGGTCCTATTATTCTCATTCACTCCATATATATATATATATATATATATATATATATATATATATATATATATATATATATATATATATATACATATATATATATATATTTTTTGGAGTACTGAACACTCTTTAAACTATTTCCATTATTAGGAAACATAAAATTTTGTTTTATTTCAAGAGTCTCTTCATTATCTCGTTCTCACCGGATTCAAGCAGCGAATTTTGAAAAAATGTCACTTGGGGTAGTGAAAAGTCGCATCTACTGTAGTTAGTTTGAATTTCGGTAATTAAAACGTGAGGTGTCCTTTCAGTTCCGTGTGTCCTTTCGGTTCCAGCTGCAAGATACTATATATACAGGTATGTAGTATCATTCATTTCCACATTCATTTTCAGTCTCATCCTCTCTTACCACTAGTTTGTTCGTAAACGAACTCATATTTAAAGCCGAGTCATGGAAAACAGATCTTCAATGGGCGATTTGTCGAACCCTGGACCTGGTTTTCAGCAAGGAGAGGGTACTTCAAACCAAGCATTCTTAATAGAGTTCGGTGACTCTAACATTCTAGACATCTATTATCCATACTTCGATTACCTTTCTAATGTTTTATTTGATTTTGAATTATGGTACAGTTTTCCAGATATACTACCAATAGAGCAACTCCACGGTGAGCCGGAAATTTTTCCTGAGTTGAACATTAACTCAGATGATCCGGTGCATGCATCTGACTTTGCACTTGATCAGACTCCATGCCTTCTACCAGGTTAAATTCTTTTGAATGATCCATTTATAAGTATTCTATTTTGTTTTATCATTTGACATGTGTTATTTGTAGACCCATTTGTGGATGGTCTAACTGAGTACAATCCATTCATCGACGTACCCTCAATGAGCAGTGAGATCATCCCCATGAATCAAGGATTCATGGCTGACATTCAAAATGACAATCAATTACAGACGATTGATAACATCAATATTGATATGAATCCCGAGTTTGGGGTTGGTTTTCAATACCAAAATCACCTTCAGGTGATTCAAAGGAATCTAGAAGGATTTTAGAATCCTGAGATTTTAGTTGAAAACCAACAATTATTACCGATAGAGGCCACTAATTTTGATGAATCAATGTCCATCTTTGGGTCAGAAAATCAGGATCATGTTCAAATGATCCAGAATGATAACAATACAATTGGATTTGAATCTTCTAGTTCAGAAAACATAGCAGGTGGCAGTGGAAGTGGTTTCAGACATTTATTAAGTAGGGAAATAATAGCTGAACACTTTAACGAACCAATTGAGAAAGTTGCGAAGGAACTCAACATTGGAACGACACAATTAAAAAAACGCTGTAGAGAATTAGGTATCAATCATTGGCCCCAACGACAACTTACGAGTTTGCAAACCCTTATTGATCGTGCTAAGGTAAAGAACTACATTTTTTTAATTCCTTTATATCATAAGGTTGAAATTACTAAAGTTATTTGTGCCACAGGAATTTGGTAATGAATTTATTGAGGCAACAGAATTATCGGGAGATTTAATACCCAACCTAAAAAAGGAAAAAGAAGCGATAATTGAAGGGTCACAATCGGGTCTAACAGACGGCACAAAGAAGCTAATACAAGCTGCTCATAAAGTTGTATTTAGGAAAAGAAAATTTCTGGAAAAGGGGGAAACTTCATCAAGAACTCATACACAGCAGCAATCTCTGCCATCTAACTCTGGTATGAGTAGTATTAATCCTGGTTTACTCGAGCCTAGGAGTGAGGATAATTTTGGAGGCTTTGTAAGTGACCTAGCCTGGTTTCCTCCTTCTTATAGCTATCCCCAACTGGTTCCTAATTGGAACCCTTCCTCATCACTTCCCTACTTACACACTCCCCAAACGAGTCGATTTTTAGCCCATAATCATGGGGTTACGGGTTCCAACCCTATTGAGACCCCATACCTTGGAGCTCCTCCTCCAATAACCGGAAGCATACCCCTTCCAAATCCTCAAGAAGGTACAAGTCAACGTAATGATGACAAAGAGTGGAGTGTAGAAGATCTTTTCTCACATCTTTCTGATTCTCCAGTTTAGGTTAGTAGTTCTGTAAACTTTTCTTAATGTATTAATATAAAGTTATAGTAATGAATTAAATATATCGACGTGTTACTATAATTTTAATGATTTCATCGATTCTATACAATATTCATGTTGTTCCCTTAATTTTGTATTCCTCCCCCACTTGGACTAAAGTCCAAGTCTGTTTCTTCGATTTATAATTTTTTTACGAGCCCTTACTCTCGAACGAAAACCAAGCCCACTCTACTCAGCCAACAACTTGCATCAGGGGCAAACACCATCTCAATAAACATGTTTCGATAATGTAGAGACGTTTACATCAACCACCATATGTTACTCATCCGCTTGCGACCCTAGTCAACACCTCTATCGTCAGTTTCCTCAATCACGAGCGAGTGATCCAGACTCTCAACCCACACGACTTGATCAATCACTCAAGCAAGATCAATACAAGGGTAGGTAGCCCCTATTACACAGCACTAGGCATGTACAGAGTCGACTCAAAAATACCCGCTATCATCTCAGGCGCCGCTTGCACCTCTTTGACCGTGAGTTGGAAAAATCACACTTGCATCCTTTAGTCCCTGTCTGACTTGAGCGCCCATTAGTTGCATGAAAAATAGCTAGCACAATAGCATTTTGACATTCTCCCTTTCAACAGTCTTTAAGTTCAGTAATCAACTTAAGCATGATCGGTCCAACCAAACTGGTATGATCACATCTTAATTGTTCATACTGAACCTCACAATCAATATTCACCAATCGAATGGATAAAGGTTTACCACATTACACTAGCATTTAAGTCAACTATGCTAGACACTCACATACTCAGCTCCTTGGATCCTTCGTGACGAACTCCCGACTCAAACGCGGATCCTGTGCTTTCGATAGTAGGAGCTCTACTACTACCTTCCACACCTATCCATGTCCGTTCCAAGACCCGTCTCGAAATATCCAATTCGCTTCTCACCGATAATTTTAACACATATGCCCTTACAAGGCATATGTCAACCCTTCTAGGAATACTTGGAATCCCACCCCCACCCTGCTATTCTAACTAAGACGGAACTTCCTCCAGTGATGACAAGTTGTTTCGCGAACTTAGTTGTATACAATATCGAACTAAACAGTCTTTCAAATAAGAGAATCTTCCCTAAAGCAACAACCAAACAAGGAACATGCAATAAGGTCAACTCACACATTCTATGACTATTCAGTCCATATTGTATACAACTTAGTGGAAATCTCTAAGCAACCTATCGGCACTAGCATACAGTTCTATTAGCAAATAGCAGATAATAATACAACAATGTGTGATCTCTACCAGACATTTCAACAAACATATACCATATGTTTTTTTTTAACATCCACAATATTAAATACTTAACCCTTTTTTCATACCGGCGTCGGCTGGCGGTACACACTGTGTCTTCAGTTCACCCTTCATAAAACATCTTTCTTTCGTAAAAATGTTTTAAGAAAACTCTTAAGCCTCAACTTGAGTCCAGAACTCACTAAGTGAGCCTGATTCTCTCAAGCTGTGCTCTGATACCAACTTGTAACATCCCAAAATTTTAGGGTAAAATTAAAAAAAATTTTAACGGACACTTTAATATAAGAAAAGCCACTTAATTAATTTTGACAAAATTCCATAACTTATAAGTTTAATGAAAACATCCCAGGATTAACAAAAGTTAATGAAATCACAATATAATGAAACATCCTTTCAAAAACAGTCCTCCAATGAAGCAGAACAGTGTATACACGTCACGCCTTGCCATCCATGGTACCTGATGTACCTGAAACAGTAGTTTATATAGGGAAAGGGTAAGCACGGAGCTTAGTGAGTTCCTCAAAATACCATACGATCCATCACATAACATACAACACACAATAACCATTCATATGTCTGTGAGACTCACGGGCAATCCCTGTTCCGCCTGAAGACTCACGGGCAGTTCCCGTTCTGTCTTATCGCTCGCAGGCTTTTCCCGTTCCGTCTAATGACTCGCAGGCTATTCCCGTTCCGCCTATTGGCTCGCAGGCTTTTCCCGTTCCATCTAATGACTCGCAGGCTATTCCCGTTCCGCCTATTGGCTCGCAGGCTTTTCCCGTTCCGTCCACAAACAATCATTTTCATAGCAATAATTCATACAATTATCATAACAGGTACGATCACCTTAGTCTAACATATCTTCCTTCCTACGCATGCAATATCACCTATAGTATAGTGAGAAGACTCACCTGATTATAGTTGACTATATCGTTTATCTTTCTCGGCTTTGTATTTCCTTCAACTTTAACTGTTAACATAATAAGAAATCTATCATTTCTTAATCCTTAACTATATTGTAGTCGCATCATTAAACCCTTCAGTAATTCCAATATGATACTCCATGATTTATCAAGTAAAGAACAGCCAGGTAGAAGATTAGATGGGGTGGCAGGATCCTTTCAGCATTTTAGCCTTTCGGAAAATCCAACAACCAGATCCCAAGTAATCGGCCTAGTCACCGTCCTCGTAAGTAAATCAATCGGTATTATTTTGGGAATTACGAATTGTTATAATAACGACATTTTAAGGTTTTTTGTTTACTATTGTTAGAAATGAGTATAATATAACATATGTTATACTTATTAAATATTCTACTTCTTAACACAAAAACTATTTTACAATACCTAATTAAGCTATAGAAAAGTTTGTAGTTACCTTATGACCAGTCGTCGGAACCTATAACTTCTTCACTAGGCTTTTGAGCTTCCTTTCACTCACTTCTTACACTCTAGTGCTTAGAAACCTCTATATATTGGATTGAGATTTGTTGGTGTGGTTTATGAGATGTTTGGGGGGTATTTATACTTGAATTCTTGAATAAAAAATGGCATGACACTTTTGACAAAAGATTTTAATAATATAATTTTGTTGAAATTAAAGGCCTTCTAGAATCAGTCTGTTTAAGACTGGTTTAGCCGATCTTAAGCCCATTAAATTCACGTTTTTATTTGATATTCAGTAAATTCGTCTCAATACCTTTCCAAGGATGTATGGTATGTATTTATACGATTTTTCTATGATTTATTATGATTTTTTGAAAACAGACTATCTAATCTGTCAATTCCGAACTAATCAGTAAAGATTGCATTTTTTACCATAGATAATGTCATTTTCAAGCTTACTATTATTTTTGGTAATTGTACTAGACTCAATTTGTAAACTTTGTGCACTGGTTTGAGGTCCAAACGATTTTTCTAGAATTAATTATGATTTTTCTAAAAACGACACAAAATGCTGATTTTCATATGAAATTGTAACTAAAGTTTTTCTTAGCTTTATAATTACCGATGACCATATAATTCCTAACACTCTTATTTTAAGTATATGTTATAATCAGGATACGGGTCTTACAAAATTGCACATTGCACTTTGTGGAACGTTGGTGGAGCGTGTGTGGTTTACCGGCACGCCAACTGGGGTCCACAAAGAGTCGCAATGGGTATCTTGATTTTGTCATTATTAACGGAGCGTGTGTGGTTTACCGGCACGTTAATTAGATATGACAATTGACTTCAAGAGTACCAAGCAATTTGCATGGTTATTCACACCCGGTTTGTGATCCTCGGTATCCCAGTCACAAACAGCGGGGCATTCCCGAGATTAAAACATGCTATCGAACAGTTCGGTAAATCTCAAAGAAACTAGGAATTTTATTATAATATGATTATGTTTCCGCGGTGGAATTGGCTGAATCGTCATTCGCCTACCTTGTAAAATTTGCAATACTGATTACGGCATCCCTTTTCGGTATTGTAGATTGTTATTGTAGGATCCTAGCCTCATATTTATTCTTGGGTGAATATGAGGATCATTATTATTACTCTATCTAATTAAAACTACCTTCTTCTTGTTCAGATGTCTTCTGACCAATCCGTTCCCCACTCAAATCCCGGTAATGTCACCTCGATTCAGTCATTATGCTCAAAGGTGACGTTAGACGGCACCAACTACAATGACTGGATCCGCAACATCAAAATGGCTCTAAGGTTTGAACATAAATAGTATGTTCTAGAAACCGAGCTTGTTGATGTGGACACTGAAACCGCTACTCCCGAGGAAATCGCTGCGTACACTAAACACTCTGATGATGCGACCAAAGTGGCCTGCATCATGATCGCTACTATGAACCCTGAACTGCAGCGTATCTATGAGGACTATTGGCCTTACGAGATGCACAAAGAGCTCGCGGAAAGGTTCTGCAAGCAAGAGCGCATCGAGAGGCGTGAGGTTGTAAAAGCTTTCACTAACAGCAAGCCCAAAGAGGGCGAGTCCATCTGTGCACATGTGCAGAGGATGCATGGTTACGTGGAAAGGCTTAGAAAGCTGGAAATGCCGGTTCATGAGGATTTAGCAGTTGACATAGTGCTGAACTCCTTACCCAGTTCTTATGACCAGTTCACACTGGCATATCATTTGAACAACAACCAGGCAAATCTAGCTGAGTTACACCGCATGCTGCGTACGGCTGAGGACGGGATGAAGGGAAAAGTTGTGCTCCCTGTCAACCCGCCCGTCCTGGCTATTGGCTCCGGAAAGGGAAAGAAACGGAAAGGCCCTCCTAAGCAGAACTGGAGGGAAAAGACTCACGTCGGGTCATCTAGCGGTGCCCCGAAAGGTAAGTCTTCCGGAATTCCACATGTTCGGAACCCCAAAGAGGCCGACTGCTTTTACTGCAAGCAGAAGGGTCATTGGAAGAGGAGCTGCCCTTCGTATCTGCAGGATGTCAAGGACGGTAAAGTGAAACCGTCGCAGGAAGGTACGTATTCTATATCTAATAACTCATCATTTTCCCGTTCATGGGTCCTTGACACAGGATGTGGTTTTCACATCTGTTCTGATTTGCAGGGCCTAGACGAAAGTAGGGAACTGGAGCATGGCAGACTAAACCTGGTCATGGGCAATAGACGAACGTCACCTGTTACCAAGATTGGTGTTTATGGACTGATGCTGAGCAGTGGAGTTAGACTAGATTTACATAATTGTTGTTATGCGCCAGACATGGCAAAGAACATAATTTCCTTTCATGCACTATTTAGACAAGGCTTTTATTATGAGTTTAATAAATTGAATGGTTCAATTTCCGTTTTCAAAAATGATGTTTTTATATTTAATGCTATGCCTTGTGATGGTGTTTATGAATCTATTATGTGTGTTGATAATTATGGTAAAAATGTGTTGACTATTGATGCTTCAAGCGGTGTAGAAAAGGCATGTATGTGGCATTGTCGCCTTGGCCATATAAACAAGAAACGCATCGCCCAACTCCAAAAGGATGGAGTGTTGGAATCATTCGACGTCGGGTCAGATGATGTATGCGAATCTGGCTTACTTGGCAAGATGACAAAATCATCATTCAAAGGTTCCTTTGAAAGAGGTGAAGGTCTGTTGGATATCATACACACTGATGTGTGTGGTCCCTTCAGAACCACCACTAGAGATGGCACGCGGTTCTATGTGACCTTTACCGACGATTTTAGTAGATATGGATATGTCTACTTGATCAAGAATAAGTCGGATACCTTTGAAAAGTTCAAAGAGTTTAAGAATGAAGCGGAAAATCAATTGGGCAGAAAGATAAAGATGCTTAGATCCGACAGAGGCGGTGAGTATCTTAGTATCGAGTTTCTCGATCACCTCAAGGAATGTGGAATTGTTTCACAGTTGTCGCCTCCAAGAACACCTCAGCTGAATGGTGTTGCAGAGAGACTCAACCGAACCCTGTTAGACATGGTTCGTTCCATGATGAGTCGAGCCTCACTTCCAATCCATTTCTGGGGGTATGCCTTAGAGACTGCCGCCCATATCCTAAATCTTGTACCAACCAAGAAGGTTGCGAAAACACCGCACGAGATGTGGACGGGGAAAGTTCCCTCGTTGGCACACATCAAAGTCTGGGGCTGTGAAGCATTCGTGAGACGAGATACTTCAGATAAGCTCGCAGAAAGAAGTGAGAGGTGTTACTTCATAGGATACCCGAAACAGTCTTTTGGATACTTTTTCTACAGACCGAGCGAGGACGTGGTTTTTGTAGCAAGACGGGGGTTCTTTCGAGAGAGAGAACTCATATCCAAAGAGGACAGTGGGAGTACGATCGATCTCGAAGAAATTCAGGAGACGCCCGATGAAACAACCTTAGAAGAAACTAGTAACCAACATGAGGAAGAAGTTCCTGTTGGACCTACCGACATTTCGTTGCCCCTTAGGCGTTCAGGTAGAGTTAGCATGCCGCCCGAGTTCTATGGTTTCCATTTTACCTCGGACGGAGACACGTTGGTCAGTGATCGTACATTGACTAATTTGGATGAGCCAGCTAGCTACCGTGAAGCAGTGGCAGGCCCCGAGTCTGCAAAATGGAAAGAGGCAATGGACAGCGAGATAAAGTCCATGTACGACAATCAAGTTTGGAACTTGGTTGACAATGTATCGAGTCGAAAGACAGTCGGATGCAAGTGGATCTTCAAAAAGAAGACCGACATGGACGGAAAGGTGCATACTTATAAAGCTCGGCTGGTTGCGAAGGGATTCACTCAAACCCCGAGGGTTGATTATTATGAAACCTTCTCACCAGTAGCCAAGATTAAGTCAATCAGGATAATGCTTGCCATAGCTGCGTTTCATGATTATGAAATCTGGCAGATGGATGTCAAAACCGCCTTCCTTAACGGGAAACTGACTGAAGATGTTTACATGAGTCAGCCAGAAGGTTTTGTAGACATTAAGCACCCTGATAAAGTATGTAAGCTTGAAAGATCAATCTACGGGTTGAAACAAGCATCTCGCAGTTGGAATCTTTGCTTCCATGAGAAAGTCAAAGAGTTTGGCTTCTCTAGGAGTGAAGATGAGTCCTGTGTATATGTCAAGGCTAGTGGGAGTATAGTCACTTTCCTGGTGCTGTATGTTGATGACATACTACTCATGGGAAACGACATTCCGACCTTGCAGAATGTTAAGGCTTGGCTCGGGAAGTGTTTCGCCATGAAAGACCTAGGGGAAGCTGCTTATATTCTCGGGATAAGAATACTTAGAGATAGAAAGAGATAATTGATAGGCCTAAGCCAGTGTACATATTTGGAAAAGGTGTTAAAGAGGTTTAACATGGAAAATTCCAAAAGGGGAGAGTTACCAATCCTAAGTGGTGTTAAATTGAGTAAGACTCAAAGTCCGAGTACCGATAAGGAAATAGCTTAAATGAGTCAGGTACCTTATGCTTCGGCAGTAGGGTCGATCATGTATGCTATGACATGTACTCGTCCCGACGTATCCTATGCACTAAGCATGGTTAGTCGGTACCAGGGTAATCCTAGAAAAGCACATTGGATTGCAGTCAAGAATATACTCAAATATCTGCGAAGGACAAAGAATATGGTATTAGTCCTTGGTGGCAGTGATGAGTTAAAAGTGAGTGGATTTACAAATGCCAGTTTCTAGACAGATAGGGACAGTGGACGGTCCCAGTCGGGATGGGTATTTCTTTTGAACGGTGGAGCGGTCACTTGGAAAAGTTCCAAGCAGGAAACGGTGGCTGATTCAACGTGCGAATCAGAGTACATCGCAGCGAGTGAAGCGTCTAAGGAGGCGGCTTGGCTAAAGAATTTCATCGGGGATCTTGGAGTTGTCCCGAGCATTCAAGAGCCGGTGGAACTTTTCTGCGATAATGAAGGAGCGGTCGCCTTGGCAAAGGAACCGCGAGACCATGGAAAATCCAGGCATATCGAAAGAAAGTACCACTACATTCGACATCAGATAGAAGAAGGGCACTTACTGGTTAAGCGAGTATCATTCGAGGACAATCCTGCAGATCCTTTGACTAAGGCTCTGAATAGGATCAAGCACAATCAGCATGCTCGGAGCATTGGATTGAAGGATGATGTTAGTTTTAGTAATTAGATAGATTAGAAACCTGTAACAGTATAAATGTAATTGACTCGGTGATTTTATAATAGAGATTTATAAATAAGTATTGTTACTGCCTCTGTCAATTGTTTATTTTTGTGTTTCTATATTTGCATGTTTAACTTCCTTAATAATTGGATTATTTAAAACTCCACAGTCAATCATACTGTTAGGAAGTAAGTATGAATTAAGACTGTCATGAATTGGTTGCAGACTGTCTAAGGAGTTAGACATTGCAGTAAGACTGCTGCAACGTTCATGAGTACTTAGAAATAGAGATTTGAGTATTGGATAAACCCGCGCTTAACAGATTGCTTCATGGATTACATCACGAGCAATGTTAAGACGATAATATCCGGTGATCTTTAAGTGGAGAGATATGATCTGTTATTTGTGATACAAGTACTTATTGACAATACGAAACCGCGCTAGTAACTCGGTGCTATAAAACGCATTGTTGTATGTATTTGGACCCGCAAAAGTTAAGGACATATGAGTCGAAACTTATCCGTCCCATGACCCGATGGGAAACAGATATATGTAGGCCTCTCGATGATTTAGAAGTTGACTGAAAGTGTTGGCCAACCGGGACTTGATTGATGTGTTCAATTAGTAGTCTCTAAAGTCATATGCAAATCAGAAATCGAGGAACAGAGTGTCAGACCAAGATTGATGTTAGTCCATGTCTTGAGTCTGAAAATATCTTGTTGGACGGAGGATCATCAGATCACTTATCTTTGGACAGAACTGACTGGGTCAGAGTTCATACAATTAAAGTCATAGACTTATCCAAGTGGGAGACTGTTGGATTAGGTGTCTAAGCCATGACTTGTAATTGACCTTTTATCTTGTGATTAAAAGCAAAGTCCATTTGGGTTGCCCTCATGGGTGGAGGATAGATAGTTCAGTAGAAAGAATAGTTGATTTATTGTATAATAAATCAATAAAAATTAAGTATATGGTTTATTAATATATTTAAGTGTTAATATATTAATTAGAAACTATATTAATTAATTGAGATTTAATCTAGAATTAATTGGATTTAATTTGGAGATTAAATTAATTAATTAAAAGGTGCAAGGACTGTTTTGGTATTTATTCAATAGTTGAATAACTGGCCAGGAAAACCAGGGACCAAAGGTGGCGCCAACTTGGAGGCTTCTCCAAGGGTTTGGCGAAACCCTAATTAGGGTTTTGGTAAGCCTGGTCCAAGTGGTCAAAAGCCTTGTCCAATTGGAGGCTCCTTAGGGTTTCAGGTGTAACCCTTGGAGGCTATAAAAGGAACCCCCTGGCACCTCATATTCACGCCATCTCCTTTCTCTGGATTTACTCTGCTGGACTGATTCTTCCATCCCCTGGGTGTGACTTTCATCTGAGGCAGGATACTTTTGCTGCTGCTTAAAAGGATCATAAGATCAAAGGTTGGTTTTTTCTTAATTCTTCTTTAGAATTGAATTGTATCCTTTAGGTTCTTAGTTCTAATCTTCATAGAAGAAAACATAGATCAATATTAGGGTTGCATGTGAACCTTAGGTTATTTTGTGTTCATTGATTGCATAGAAACCCTTCAATATCGACAGAAAGTACCACTACATCAGACATAGGGTAGAAGAAGATCACCTCCTTGTAAAGAGGGTATCATCGGAAGATAATCCTGCAGATCCCTTGACAAAGGCTCTGAGTAGGATTAAGCATAATCAGCATGCTAGGAGCATTGGATTAAGAGATGATATAAGTTTTTGTAATTAGATAGGTTTTGAAACTTGTAACAATGTTATTGTATTTGACTTTTGTGATTTAATAATGGAGATTTATTAATGAGTAATGGTTTACTAATTTTGTCAATAATATATCATTGTGTTTTATTTTGCATGTTTTACTTCCTGAATAATTGGATTATTCAAATATCCACAGTCGCTCATACTTTTAGGGAGTAAGTATGAAGCAAGGCTGTCATGAATTAGTTGTAGATTGTCTAAGGAGTTAGACATTGCAATAAGATTGCTGCAACATTCATGAGTACTTGGAAATGGAGATTTGAGTATTGGATAAACCCGCGCTCAATGGATTGCTTCATGGATTACATCACGAGCAATATTGAGATGATAATATCTTTTGATCTTTAAGCTAAGACATATGAGTTATGATTTACTAGACGGTTGTTCATTGATAATACGAAAACGCAACGGTAACTCGGTGTTATAAAACGTATTGTTGTGAGTAATTTGTCTGGTAAAAGACATAAGTATATGAGTCAAAGTTTATTCGTCCCTTGACCCTAACAGGGAACAGATATCTGTAGGCCTCTCGATGATTTTGAAGTTGACTAAAATGGTTGGCCAACCGGGACTAACTTGGTAGTCTAAGAGTCATATGCAAATCGGAAATCGAGGAACAGTGAATCAGACCAGATTGATTTTATCCATGTCTTGAGTCTGAAAAATATCTTGTTGGACGGAGGATCATCTGATCACTTATCTTTGGACAGAACTGACTAGGTCAGAGTTTCACAGTAGTTTCTAGGAAGCTTAAAGTGCTGGTTAATTAGAGGCTAAATTGGTAATTATAGTCATAGACTTATCCAAGTGGGAGACTGTTGGATTAGGTGTCTAAGCCATGACTAATAATTAGTATTTACCTAATTAATAGAAGCACAGTCCATTTGGGTTGCCCTCATGGCTGGAGGTTTGGTAGAAAATTCGGTAGAGAGAAAGATTGATTTATTATGGGATTAATAAATCAACAGGAATTAAATATATGGTTTATTAATATATTAAAGTCATAATATATTAATTAGAAACTATATTAATTAATTAGGAATTAATCCAAAATTAATTGGATTTAATTTGGGGATTAAATTAATTAATTAAAGGTGCAGGGACTAAAACTGTAATTATTCAATAGTTGAGTAAGTGACAGTGTGGAGTGACCAGTTGAAAGTCGAAATCTATATATGGATATATATAATTTCGAAATTGATGATTAGTAGATAAATAGGTTTTTGAATTGTAAGATAAAAGGTTTATCTTATTTGAATTCAAAAAGGTTTATCTCTAAGGCTTATCAGTTAGTCATCTGGAAACTATAAATAGGGCTCCCTGGTCCCCATATGATTTCGCCACTTTTCATAATTCTCTCTCAATATTTTCGTGACTCTCTCCTCTAGCCTGGGTGTGATCTCATTTGAGGCAGGATATTTTTGCTGCTCAGCTTCTAGAAAATTCTAAAAGGTTGGTTTTTCTAATTTTATTCTTTTAGTCAATTTTCTTATGGCCTTTAGGTTTTGTTATATGTTCAATTAGAAGAAAACATAGATCCTTATAGGTTGCATGTGAACTTAGGTTATTTAGTTCATGGTTTGCAGAAAACCTTTCAAACCTTACTTGAACTAATCAATATATCAATTACCACTTCTTACTCTATCTTGCGTAAATGTAAACTAAATCTGTTTAGAATTTAAGTGACGCGTGAGAATGAGTAGCCCTCAAGTCAACTCATAGAAGCGGGTAAAGAGTTCACAATAAATATATACCTGACACAACATCCGCATTTTCTCTAGCTTCCTCTTCGATCATTAGTAAGTCCTTCCTCTAGTACGGGGTGCTTCACTCCTTCCACCTCCACTAGTTTCCTTCCTCTTAGCAGTACACTCATTAGACTTATGGCCAAAACCTTCACAATTAAAGCACTTTATCCCTTTTCTGCATGCATTCGCTATATGACCCTTGTCAACACATTTTAAACACACCAACTCGCCTCTTTCCTTGAATTGCCCCTCACCACTCTTAACCGTTTCTTCAAACTTTGGTTTCTTCTGATCGGTAGCATCGTTTCCCTGCGAATCGTGGTCTTCCTTTCTCTTGTTCGCGAATTGAGGTCTTTCCTTGTCTCGTTCTTCCAATGTTTTCTCAATCTTCCTCGCCTTCCTCATAGTAACTTCAAGAGTAGTAGCCTCAAAGTTGAGTCGATAGTTCCAAGGTAAACCTCCCACGTATTGATCCACTTTAGTGGCCTCATCCGGTGCCAATCTTCTAGCAAAGCTTAATAGTTTACGGAATTTGGTGTTGTACTCTGTGATGGTCATTTTGTCATTCTTCAAGTCAAGGAATTTCCTTTCAAGGTCACGGATTTCTTCTTTGGTACAAAACCTCTCCTTCATCTTCTCCAAGAATACATCCCAAGTTAGGCTCTCCAACACATGCATCTCCGTCATTTCCTTAGTCTCCAACCACCACTCAAGAGTCGTTTCCTTGAGAGTAGTGATCGCAAAGTTCACACGTTGATCGTCACCACATTGACATGCATAAAAAGCCATTTCAATCTCAATTACCCAATTATGAAGTACAACCGGATCTAACGTCCCGTTGTAAGTTGGTGGTTTGCAAGAGTTAAAGTCCTTGAAGCTACACTTCTTCCTTGGTACCATCATGTCTTGGAACATATTGTTGCTAGGTGGTCCATGTTGCATGCTATCATACGAGCTACTTGTCTCTTGCCCGCCCGAAGCGGTGTTATCCCCAAACATGTTCTTCACTTCTTCTCTCAAATGTATCTCTTGATTCTCAAGTAGTTCTTTCATCTTGTCTACCATCTTCTCTTCCTGTTTTGCCATCAAGTCAAGCATCATCTTTTCAATGCTTGCAAGGGAAATGGGTTGAGATTGAGCCTCATCACCGGCCCCACCCCCTTGACCTTCAACCGACGAAACCATGCTACGAGTGTTCACCATTCTGAGGAAGATGAACACTAATCTTATAATATACAATTACTTAGCTAATACATAATCCTCACTCATGAGCACCTTACGTTTAAGTCTAAGTACTAATCCTAGTACCTAGTTTACTTAAACCGATGCTCTGATACCAAATTGTGAAACCCCTCTAGGGATTCATATTTAAGATATTAATTATCATGAAAAATACCATTAGTTCAAAATAAGTCTCGTTCTTGCGGAAAAATAGGTCCCAAAACAGTTAAAAATTAGTTTAAAACGTATAGCGAGGTGGTATCATAATTAAAGTACAAGACACGGTTCAAATGGCCACACAAACCGTGGTCTTCTAAAAGTCCTCGCCTCGTCACAAGCTCCTATCCTTAACCTGAGTACACATCAAAACGGTTAGGCAATTGAAATGCCTAGTGAGTTACCCGAGGTTATCTCATTATGAGTGAAAAGGATAACCTTATCACTCGAGACGACCTCCAAAAATAGTTTCTTTACACACTTAAGATTTTATGATAAAACATCGTAAGGTTTCTCAAAATAGATATTCATGCTATGCAAATGTCATGCAACTATCCCAACCCATGTCCATTTCATAAAAGTCCATCTCACCTCAGTGGCACTCACCTAAGTTCACAAGTAAACGCACAAAGCATAATACTTGATCCCCGTATGAGTTAAAACTAAGACTAGTGGCCATCACACTAGTCTCATGAGGGGTAGCAACTCCCTCATGCGGTTTCCTATTGGCGGAAACAATCCCAAGACATCATTGAGGGTGGCTATCCAGCCCAAAGGCCCTCTACATGGGTATAACATCATAAGTGGTTATTTTATCCAAACATCATTAAACATATTTAAGGTCATCATAAGGTTCACTCGGTCAATAGCATCCTATATGCAATGCAATGCACAAATAGGATGCTCAAAACATATTTCAAAACATCATCAATACTTTTATTGGAAAACATCTTTGAAATGACTCTTTTAATGCCATGCACACATAGGAGTTATGCAACAATTAGTACATATGAAGTATGCATGATAATAGTATAAAACACACACAAGAGTAGAAGGGGGATGTGTACTTCCGGTAACTCACCTTTCCAAAGTCCCAAAGAAGAATGCTATTTCCTTGCTTCCACTTCAATTACTTCTCTCCTACAAGAGATAATATTCAACATTACTAATAGCTCTAAGACTAATTTACTTCACTACTTAAGAGTAAAATCTTAGTTAAACATTGCCTAGAAATGAGCTTAAGCCTTAGAACCCAAAGCCCAAACCGTAACGCCCAAACTCAAAAAGTGCCCAAAACTGGCCAGAGTCTGACACGGGTCGTGTAGTGGGTTACACGGGTCGTGTAACTCACTGATCCAGACAGCACGAGTCGTGCTTGCTCAGCACGGGTCGTGTTTCGTTCTGTTCCAGCTCCGATTTTGGTCATTTTCACCTTATTTTGGTCCAATTCAATGTCTAATACAACCCCAATCTTCCATGCATCAAAAGGACATTATTTCTACTTAAATTACACATCATTTGGTCCAATCAAATAATCCAACATCATCTCCATTGAATCAAATCCATGCAATAACTCTAGCTCTACTTCATAAGCTTAGATCAAGGAATGTCTAATTCCATTCAATCATTTGATCAATAATTAAGGGGATTCCTTCTTCTATTGATTTGAAATCATTAGGAACAACCCAAGCTCTTCATAGAACCTCATTGAAGGATAGAAGTTGATCCAATCATCAAAGGTTACCCATAGATGAGTTTTCCCCAAAAAATTAGGGTTCATGTGGATCAACAAACATCCTTAATAGTTCTCCAAGCATAAGACAATCAAATTGTGAAGAGATAATCACTAGAATTCATAAGATACACCTTTGGGATCATGGAACTCATCTCCCCCAACTATGAAACTCAAATTTGGACATGATTTACCAAAAATGGTGGGTTTTCAACATGAATATTGGATCTCTTACCTTGAATCTTCAAAGAGTTGATGTAATTCACTTAGATCTTGCTGGAAGAGAGTCTCCTCCTCTAGACTTCCCTTGAAATCGTCTCTCCCTCCTTTCTTCTTCTTCAAAATCGTGACTTATGAGAGAAATGGGGTTTTCTCCCAATTTAAACTTCAATCTTTTCATTTATTGCAAACTAGTCCCTCCAGAAATTAAGTTATCTCATTATTGCACTAGAAGTCCTTCCCCACCACATGTGAAATACTAATTAAAATCAAGTCCTTCTTCTAGAATCCCCAAATGGTAAATTTCCATTTTTTACCCTTATTAAATTATTCTAGACTAAATACCTCCTCAACATATGCATTTTAATTTAAATTGTTATGATTTAATTATTATGATTATTAAACTTATCATTTTTATTTATTAAATTATTTACCCTAGATCACATATCCTTTCTAGATTATAACCTCTCATTTTATTCTTTTTATTAATTATTATGGTTATTTATCTTTATCTTATCTTTAAATCCTTAAACTTTTTGCCCCAATTTCAGGATGTTACATTATCATATTTCAACCTCATATCCTTTCCATTTAAGAAAAATTCCAGTCTCGTTAGCCAATCTCGAAGATGTTGGTCGATATCTAAAATCTCCCGAAAAAAATGTGTGCCAAAGGTTTTGAACTTGCCGAAACAAGCTCCGTTTTCTTCTTGAACTTTTCAAGAAATCTCACAACAGAGGCGCAAAAATCAAAATCTGCTCGCTCCGGCACTCTTTCTAACTCCCGTCCATAATCTTTATCTACATGAGAAAACCATAAGTGCGTTGCAAAAGCTGAAAAATATGTTGCAAAAGCTGTCAAAGGTGTTGCAAAAGCTGAAAAATGTGTTGCAAAAGCTGTCAAATTGTTGCAGTTGAAAAATATGTTGCAAGAGCTGTCAAATTGTTGCAAAAGCTGAAAATGTGTTGCAAAAGCTGTCAAACTGTTGAAAAAGCTGAAAAAAGTGTTGCAAAGCTGGAAATTTTAGTTAAAAAGAAAAATACCTTCTACTTCGTATTTGACAAAGGCTTGCCTTAGTTCCACCGCGACTTTCAACATCTCGTACGTGGAATTCCATCTTGTCGAACAATCTCCACATAAAAACTTTTTCGTTTGCAATCCACATTCTTTTATACACTTCTTGAACTGGGCAATTCTTTGTGTTGATTGTCTTATGTACCTAACGGCTTTTGTTACACAATTGACACTATATTGGTGTTCTTTTAAGCCATCTTTAACTATAAGATTTAGGATATGTGCAATGCACCTTACTTGAAAAAATTTTCCCCCGTCATACACGTTTGGTAGTTTTCTTTTCAAAAAATCAATAGCCGTATTGTTTGAAGAAGTGTTATTAACCGTCATGGTCATAACGTTCTTTATGCCCCAACCATGTATACAATCTAACAACAAACGGCCCACGTCCTCTCCCTTATGAGTATCTATTGGTCTAAAGTTTATAATCGTCTTGTGCATAACCCAACTATCATCAATAAAGTGAGCTGTAACTACCATATAATTGACTCTTTGACACAAGGAGGTCCAAGTATCGGTAGTCAAGTGTACCATATGATTTGGATTACTTAAGTATGCATACAATTTGTTTCTTTCATCGATGTAGTAATTCGCCACATCCCTACTAATCTTGTGTCGTGAAGGCAATGTAACACTACCATTCAATGCATTTGTGTATTCTATAAAAGCGGTGTTTTCAACGTATTTAAATGGTAGCTCGCCTACTACAAATAAGTTTAGCAATGCTTTCTTAATCCTCGCATCGTCATGCTTCCATGTCCCAACACTACTCTCCCTGCAAGGTTGTTTCTTGAATTGTAAAATGTTTTGTTTCTCTAAAACTTTCGGGTTTTTTACAATGTTTATAATGTTTCTTTAAACCAGATGTACCGTTACGATTCGGATCGGCTCTAATATTAGTAGAACAATATTTGCATCTCCCATACTTTCTTTTTGCATCTCCCATACTTTCTTTTTGCCTCTTTCTCTTCTATGTTCTCACCATCATCATCATCACTTATTATTACCTTTTCTGCAGGATTTTCTTCAATAAAATCATCCTCGTCCTAAAAAAACAAAAACATTTTTATAATCCAAACATAATCTATCTTTTGCAAAATTAGATTTATCAAGAACACAACAATTACAGGAATATTAACAACAATACACAACTACATGAACAGATGAAATCAGAAAAGTACACAACTCAAACATAAACATACATGAACAAACTCTAACGAATTTCAGGTTCAAGTAAATCGGGTCTCAAAGACATGGCTTATAAACTATTCAAATCAATGAGAACAAACTCTAACTATCTACTTGATGCATTTACAAGTGCAATTATCGACATGTTTTGTACTTCTGTTTGTCAATCGAGTCACACTGATTTCTGTTTGTCAATAAAATCGAGGTTCTCAAAATGTAATCAGGCGACGATGTAATCAAAATGCAATTATCGACATGTTCTTTCAACTAATCACCGACAACTTCTAATCAGATGAAATCGAGTTGGAATCAGACATAGCGACTTGGTTGAATCGAGTTGAAATCAGACAACTTCAAATCAGATGAAACCAGATGATGGAATCCAGATGTGTTTGGAATAAGATGAAATCTGATGAAATCGAGTTGGAATCAGACATACCTGTGTTTGTGTTTCTTCAAGGGTGGAAACCCAATTTCGATTTTCCATTGGGTTGAAACTTAAAAACGAGTTCGAATATCCGTGAGACTTGGTCTGCTCGATAATGTGCTCACAGTCACCGGGAAATAGACGACGTGTGTAACCTACGACCCATGTGGATTGTGGAATATCCCGTGTGTTTTGAAAATAGAGCGACCCTTCAGTTACCAGGTATTTCCCGATCAAATGTACCGTCTCCCAAAATACCGAATACCGAAATTAGGTTTTTTAGGGTACCGTGTATTGGACCGAAAGTACTTAACCGATACCGATTCGGGTCGGGAAAAACGGGAAGCTTGCTCACCCCTACTTTTCAAGATAGAATAGAGGTAAACGGGTTTTGAATTTAAATATAAAAGGTTTATTTAGTTTAAATTCAAATAAGGATTATCTCTAACACCTTTATGGGCTATAAATACCCCTCCCTGGAGCCTCATAACTTGAGCCAAATCCAGATTAGACATTCCTCTGGGTTTTCCTCTTCTCTCTCAAGCAGAATCTATAATCCTTCTCTAAGGTTTTATAGCTAGTTTTTCTTAATAAGATAATTAAGAAATAATTAACCTTATCACTTAGACTTTTGGGTGTGAACCGTTAGAGGCACGACACTTGTGGTGCTTGCTTCCAAAGAGATCTAGAAGAAGGGGAATCATTGTTATTTGTTATAATAACAATAAGGTATGTAATCCTAAAACCCTTTTGTAATTTTCGTTTTTACCTAGGGCCTATTATGGTTTCCTTTTGATGTTCTAATTTATATGTTCAATAGAGAAAACATAGATCTTTTAGGTTGTATGTGAACTTAAGAGTTTGAGTTTATTTGTTTTCCTAGAACCTATCAGTGGTATCAGAGCTTTAGTTTGTTTTCTGTTGAATAGCTATAATTGTAGAATTTGATCTATTAGGGTTTATAGAAATTAAACCCTAACCACCATGAATGTCGAATATGGCTAGGGTTTTTGAAACTTTATCCCCCTCCCCTTTTTTCGAATTTTGTAGGGGTTTTTAGGGTTTTTTATTTTTGGTAATTATGATTAATTAAAAATTGAATAACTCCTATACCCTAAATTTTCGAAAACTAGAGGGTTAGGATTAGGATTAAATTATTTGATTAATTTAATTAGATAATCCTCTTTTGATTTAATTTATTTAATTAATTCTTAATTAAAAGATTAATATTAAATCATTTTTTGGTTTAAATTTAAATTTAAATTAAATTGATTTAATTCTCGAACTTTTAAAATTAATAAACCAAGTATTTTAAAAGGTTTAATATACACCTTATATATTATTATTAAATGTTAATATTTATATGTATAAGAATCAGTCAGTCAAATCGCTAGTATGCCTCATTCACGAAGCTGATCTATAAAGGAGTATAAGGAAACTGCCTATAAAATGACGGTTGAATGGGTGTCCACTCTCACCCACCGCTTCCTTGATTAGTGGATGGTCGTTAGTAGAACGGATTTGATAGGACACTAAATATCATTAAAAGTATAATGTTATTAAAAGAAAGTACTAGAACCTTTTATTTAAAATCCCAAATCTAGTTACTTTAAGAAAAAATGTTAATTAGTATGCTAACCCATGAAATTTCACATTACAGTTTATAACTCGTTAGTGGAGCGTGTGTGGTTTATCAGCACACTAATGGGGACTAATAGAGAAATGTAATGGGTATCTCATAAATTATCATTGTTGATGGAGCGTGTGTGGTTTACCACCACATAAATCGAGATGATAAATGACATTGAGGTTACCAAGCACATTTTCATGGTATTTACATCTTGTTTGTGATCCTCGGTATCCCAGTCATAAATAAAAGAGCATAATATGAGATTAAACATGCCATTGAATAGTTTCAATGAATCTCAAAAGACCTAGGAATTTCACTTAATTTCATTTACTTCCACGGTGGAATTGGTAAATCGTCATTTACCTACCTTTATTAAATTTACAGTTAGATTACGGCATCCCTCTGCTAAGTTGTGAATTATATACTTGGGTCCTAGCCTTAATATTTATTTTTGGGTTAATATATTAAGGATTATTCTTATCTAATTAAAACTACCTTTCTTTTATAGATGTCTACTTTTGCTGATGCTTCTGCACCCCTATCCGCCTCCCACCATAACCATAACTTCTCTTCGATCTTTTCGCTCTGCTCAAAGTTGACATTGAATGGCACCAACTATAATGACCAGATGTGAAACATCAAAATGACTCTTAGATTCGAGGACAAGGAATATGTCCTCGAGAAAGAACTCATTGAGATCGATCAAGAAAAAGCTACTCCTGAAGAATATGCCTCCTATAAGAAACACTACGACGGTGCAACCAAAGTGGTCTGCATCATGGTCGCTACTATGATCCCTGAGTTGCAGAGATTCTATGAGGACTATTGGCCGTATGAGATGAACAAGGACCTTGTGGAAAAGTTCCACAAGCGAGCTCGTCAAGAAAAGTATGAGGTAGTCATAGCCCTCATGGCATGCAAGATGAAAGAGGGAGAGTCTGTTTGTAGCCACGTGCAAAGAATGCAAAGATACGTGGCACGCCTTGTTAGGCTTAATGTGCATTTTGTTGAGGAGTTGGCTATTGATATAGTCCTAAACTCCTTACCAAGTTGTTATGATCAGTTCATTCTAGCTTATCATTTGAACAACACTGAGACCACCTTGGCTCAATGGCACAACCTATTGTAGACTGCTGAAGCAGGAATGAAGGGGAAGGGTTCAGCCTCCACTCCTGCTAGTGCTCCCGTTGTGGCTATTGGACATGGAAAGGGGAAGAATAGGAAAGGTCCTCCAAAATTGAATCGGAAGGGCAAAGCCCATGTCGGGTCATTTAGCAATGGCTCAAAGGCCAAGCCCAGTTCTGACATTCCTCACACCTCTAATCCCAAAGAGGTCGATTGTTTTTACTACAACGAGAAAGGGCATTTGAAACGAAGCTTCCCAAAGTATCTGCAAGACATTTGTTCTTATTTGCAGGGACTAAAAGAAAGTGAGGAGGTGGAGCACGGAAGAATGAACCTGATCATGGGGAATAGGCGATCTTCTCCTGTTACCAAGATTGGAGTTTATAGTCTAGTGCTTAGTAGTGATGTTAGTTTAGATTTAATTAATTGTTGCTACTCGTCAGAAATGACACGAAATATTATTTCTTTTCATGCATTGTTCAGACAAGGTTTTAGATATTCATTTAATAATATGAATGGTTCTATTTCAGCTTATAAGAATGGTGTCTTTATTTTTGAAGCTTTACCTTGTAATTGTGTTTATGAAACTGTGACGTGTGTAGATAATTTAGGTAATAGTGTATTTCACATTGATTCATCTAATGGTATAGAAAACGCATGCTTGTGGCATTGTCGTCTTGGACACATTAACAATAAACGCATCGCCCAACTCCAAAAGGATGGAGTGTTGGATTCATTTGACCTAATGTCAAATAATGCATATGAATCTTGTCTTTTGGGAAAGATGACAAAATCACCTTTCACGGGATCTTGTGAAATAGGTGAAGGTTTGTTGGATCTCATACATATGGATGTGTGTGGACCCTTCAGATCATCCACAAAGGATGCTAATAGATTCTATGTAACTTTTACAGATGATTACAGCAGATATGGCTATATATACTAAAATCAAGCATAAGTTAGAAACCTTTGAAAAGTTCAAAGAGTTCAAGCATGAAGTCGAGAATCAATTAGGCAGGAAGATAAAGATGCTTAGATCCGATAGAGGCAGAGAGTATCTTAGTATCGAGTTCCACGACTATTTAAAGGAATGTGGAATAGTTTAACAATTGACTCCTCCTAGGACACCACAGTTGAACGATGCGGCTGAGCGGCGTAATCGGACCTTGTTAGACATGGTTTGTTTCATGATGAATCGAGCTTCTCTTCATATTCACTTCTGGGGGTATGCCTTAGAGACAGCCGCCCACATCCTCGATCTTGTCCCTACAAAGAAGGTTGCTTAAACACCTCACGAGATGTGGACGAGGAAAGTTCCCTCGTTAGCACATATCAAAGTCTGGGGTTGTGAAGCTTTCGTAAGACAAGAGACTCATGACAAGCTAGCAGCTAGAAGTGAGAACATGGTATTTGTAGCACGAAGAGGAGTCTTTCGAGAGAGAGCTCATATTCAAATAGGACAGTGGGAGCACCATTGACCTTGAAGAAATTCAGGAGTCAACTAGTGAAGGAACCTTAGATGATACTAGCACTCAACTATAGGAAGAAGTTTATGTTGAACCGATAAACAATTCTAACCTCTTAGGCGTTCCGGTAGAGTTAGCATGCCATTTGAGTTCTATGGTTTCCATATTACTACAGATGGTGACATGTTTGTCAGTGATAGCACGCTGGTAAATTTGAATCAGCCAGCTAACTACAAGGAAGCCGTGGCAGGCCCTGAGGCTGGTAAATGGAAAGAGGCAATGGACATCGAGATCAAGTCCATGTATGACAACCAAGTTTGGAATTTGGTTGATAATGTACCAGGTCTGAAGACAGTTGGGTGTAAATGGATCTTCAAGAAAAAGACCGACATAGATGGAAAAGTACACACTTTCAAGGCCCAACTGGTTGCGAATGGATTCACTCAAACCCTGGGGGTTGACTATGATGAGACCTTTTCACCAGTATCCAATATAAAATCTATTAGGATAATGCTCGCCAAAGCTCCTTTCATGATTATGAAATTTAGCATATGGATGTCAAAACCGCTTTCCTTAACGGGAAGTCTATACATATCGACAGGAAGTACCACTACATCAGACATAGAGTAGAAGAAGGTCACCTCATCATGAAGAGGGTATCATCTGAAGGGAACCCTGCAGATCCTTTGACGAAGAGTCTGAGTAGGGTCAAGCACAGTCAGCATGCTAGGAGCATTGGTCTGAGATATGATATTAGTTTTAGTAGTTAGATAGTTAGTTTGAAACTTGGAACAAAAGAAATGTAATTGACTTTTGGTGATTAAATAATAGATAATTATTAATAAGTTTGTTTACTACCTATTGTCAATCTTTTATTCTTGTGTTTCAGTTTGCATGTTTTACTCCCGAATAATGTGATTATTCAAATTCCACAGTCGATCATACTTTTGGAAGTAAGTAATGAATTAAGACTGTCATGAATTGAATTATAGATTGTCTAAGGATGTTAGACTTAGCAATAGTATTGCTATAATGTTCATGAGTACTTAGAAATGGGGATTTAAGTATTGGATAAACCCACGCTTAGAGAATTACTTTATGGATTCTATCACGAGTGATTCTGAGAGGATAATATCTTCTGATATTAAAATGGAGATATATGAGTTGTAATTTACAAGTAGGTTGTACATTGGTAGTACGTAAATGCATCAGTAACTTGATGTTATAAAACGTATTGTCATGCATGATTTTATGAGTGAAGGATACAAGCATATGAGTCGAAGTTTATTTGTTCCTTTTGCCCTAACAGGAAAAGCGATATCTTTGGGCCCCTCGGTGATTTGGTGTTCAATTAGAAGTCCTATATCATCACAAATCAGAAATCGGGAAACAAAGTCTTGGACAATCAGATTGTTTCCAATCCATGTCTCATCTCCGAATGATATCTTGCTGAACAGAGGATTATATTATCACTTATCTTAGGACGCATAACTGACTAGGTCAGAGTTCGGCAGCGGCTTATGGAAGCTATAATTGGTGATCGATTTAGAAGTTATACAGGCAGTTATAGTTATAAGACTTATCCAAGTGGGAGACTGTTGGATTAGGTGTCTAAGCCTATAACTATAATTGTTATATACTTGAATTGATAGTGGCATAGTCCTTTTGGGTTGCCCTCGGTAGTCCAAATGGTATTAAGGTTAATAGAGAGAGAGAGAGAAATAAATAGTTTATTAACTTATTATGTGATGATAAATTAATTAGAAACTAGTTTGAAATTAATTAGAATTAATTTGGAATTAATTAAAAGTGCAGGGGCTGAATTGTAATTATTCAATAGTTGAACCATGGAGGATATGGGACGAATTTTTAAAGGATATTTATCCTCAATTTCGTCCACCATAATTCATGGTGGATAGGGGTTCATCCTTTCCATTTCTGTTCAAGATAGAGTGGAGGTGAACTTGTTTTGAATTTAAAGATAAAACGTTTATCTAGTTTAAATTCAAATAAGGCTTATCCCTAACACCTTTATAGGCTATAAATACCCCTCCCTGGAGCCTCATAACTTGCGCCAAATCCAGAGCTGAGATTCCTCTGGGTTTTTCACTTCTCTCTCATGCAGAATCTATAATCCTTCTCTAAGGTTTTATATCAAGCTTTTCTTAATAAGATAATTAAGAAATAATTAACCTTATCACTTGGACTTTTGGGTGTGAACCATTAGAGGCACGACACTTGTGGTGCTTGCTTCCAAAGAGATCTAAAAGAAGAGGAATCATTGTTATTTTCTATAATAACAGTAAGGTATGTAATCCTAAAACCCTTTTGTAATTTTCGTTTTTACCTAGGGCATATCAGGGTTTCCTTTTGATGTTCTAATTTATACGTTCAATAGAGAAAACATAGATCTTTTTGGTTGCATGTGAACTTAAGAGTTTGAGTTTATTTGTTTGCCTAAAACCTATCAATATGATGTTGGTATGTGATTGTAGCACGATTCCCTTAGCCCTTGGCATGTAAATCTTTGAGTTTTCATGGCTGAACTCATTCAGACATGAAGATAGGTTGTTCTGTGACGATGGCGTCACTATTGGTGAGAAATCGTAACACTAATGGATAGCGACGCTATCCTTGAGATAACGCCGCTATCTCCCTTTGACAGATTGTGTGCATCTTTTATTTGGCTTGACCTTTTCGGTCAACTTTTTATTGGGATGTCTAAGGATGATTGTGATCTGATATGTGATGTTGTACCACAACTAAACCATATAGGAATGAGGACAATACGAGGCGAGGGTGACACGTTCTGACCCAACCCTAGGTGAGTAATCTCTGGTATTTGAGTAGAGGTATACTCTATTGTATGTTTAGACATATATATGTTACGTTGTTGCGGTTGTGACCGATATGTGGAGTGATTCCCATATCTATAGATGCTATAGTTGATTTCAATATATATATATATATATATATATATATATATATATATATATATATATATATATATATATATATATATATATATATATATATATATATATATATATATATATATATATAATCAGGATCGGGTGAGGACTCTTCTTAAAGTGAGGACTTGCGAGGACACCTTAAAAAAATTGAAAAAAAATAAAAATATATATAAATAATAAAATGGATCATAGTACTATATCGGAGAAAAAAAGATTCAAAAAAAACTTTTGGATCATTATTTTTTTATAATGAAATAATGATCCAAAATAAATACAGAAAAATTGGATCATTACGTTTTGCAATGATGCAAATTTTTTTTTCAAATTTTTTTTTGATAATGAAACAGTACTATTCTCGATTTTATGATTTGTATTTTTTTTATATTTTTTCAATTTTTTTAATGTGTCCTCACGAGTCCTCACCGAAAAAAGAGTCCTCACTGGAACCGGACCATATATATATATATATATATATATATATATATATATATATATATATATATATATATATATATATATATATATATATATATATATATATATATATATATATATATATATATATATATATATATATATAGTCCGGTTCCGGTGAGGACTCTTTTTTCGGTGAGGACTCGTGAGGACACATTAAAAAAATTGAAAAAATAAAAAAAATACAAATCATAAAATTGAGAATAGTACTGTTTCATTATCAAAAAAAAAATTTGAAAAAAAAATTTGCATCACTGCAAAACGTAATGATCCAATTTTTCTGTAATTATTTTGGATCATTATTTCATTATCATATATATATATATATATATATATATATATATATATATATATATATATATATATATATATATATATATATATATATATATATATATATATATATATATATATATATATTTATGCATGTATTTGATTAGTAAAAGCAGAGCAATTGCTAGTGTAATTTAGTTAACAAGTTTCTTAGACATATTGATACAGCCGTGAGGGCTGTTATAGCTGAGTACAGCTGATTGTTGCATGTGTACATGTGAATGATTATGATTGAGCTTATGAGCGCTATTGGCTGTGGTACCTACTATTGAGTTGATGGTCAATGGTCATTAGCTTATGTTTGTGAAGCTAATGAAATTTACAGGTTACAAATAAAAAGAGGATGCATATCTTTGATAATATAATTAGCAAGATGGATGGCTAGAATGTGCAATGAGGAAAATACATTGATTGTGGTATAAGATTGTGGGTAATATTGTATCTATATGAATACCGATATATCTTGTGATGATGTCGAACATGGAGATTATTCACTAAGCTTTTATAAGCTTACCCATTGGTTGTGTGTGTGTTTTTGTAGGTATATGTAGCATTGATAGGGGAAGACATGTGATTGAGAGATGGACGACTTAGAACCAGTCCTTTAATATCAGACTTTGTATTTTGATGATTGTAAGGCCCGTCTTAATCCATGTGGACTTTTATATGTGTGATATTTTGATAACATCTTGTATTCCATGTTTTAAATACTAGTATACTCATTTGTACTGTGTTATAGTTTTAAATTTTTTTTGGTTATATCTTATATGGAAAACCGGGCGTTACACACCACCACAACCGTGGCAACGAAAAGGGAAAAAAGCGGTAGCCACATCCTCATCACATGATGATATTAGTGTTGGATTTGGTGTCTAAGCCATGACTTGTAATTGTATTTAACTTGTTAATTGAAGCAAAGTCCATTTGGGTTGCCCTCATAGCTGGAGGAATGATGTAGAGTTCAGTAGAGAGCTATGCAGTTATCTCGGCCATAAACCTTATAGCGGTCACCTAGCGAGATTCGATTTAGCGTTTATCACGGTGGTATAGCGGTGGTATAGCGGGGTTTTTTTGTGTGTGTTACTTTTAGACTATTAATACTACGTAAAATTAATATCACAAAAAGTTGCATAAAATGTCACATAAAACATAGATAGTATTCTAATATGAAAAGTGTCAACATGTCTCGGCAAATCTCTATAACGATCCCGCGCAAAATCGCTATATCGGGCTCCTAAATCTCCTAAATCTCGGACATTACCGCTATCTCGGGCAAATCTCGGACAATATCGCTATCTCGGGCTCCTAAATCTCGGCAAATCTCGGACATTATCGGCGAAATTCTCGCTGGCGAGATTACTGACCGAGATTTTGATTTCTATCTCGGCCTAACCCCGCGAAACGCTATCTCGGCACTATCTCGGCGAGATCTCGCGCGATTGACTGCATAGGTAGAGAGAAAGGTTGATTTATTAATTGTTTAATAAATAAATAGAAATAAATAAATAGTTTATTAATATATTTAAGTGTTAATATATTAATTAGAAACTATAATAATTAATTAAGATTTAATCTAGAATTAATTGGATTTAATTCAGTGATTAAATAAATTAATTATAAGTGCAGGGACTGGTTTGTATTTGATCAATAGTTGAATAACTGGCAAGCCAGTGGCCAGGGGCCAAAAGTGGCACCAACCTGGAGGCCTCCTCTAGGGTTGGTGAAAACCCTAATTAGGGTTTTAGGGATCTGGTCCAAGTGGTCAACAGGCTTGCCCACTTGGAGGCTCCTTACGCCTTGTTCTCGAGATTTTTTAAGGAGAGAAAGGGAAGGAAAGGGGAAAAAAAGTTGTGTTCTCCAGTTTTTTTTAAGGAAGGAAAGGGGAGGAAGGAATAGAAAGCCGTGTTCTTGAGTTTTTTTTAAGAAATGAAAGGGAAAGGAAGGGAGGGGAAGGGAGGGGAAAATTAAGCATTTTTCTCTTAAAATCAATCACCCCAAATGTGGGATGATTGGGAGGGGAAGGAAAAGAAGGGGAAAGAAAAGAGAAGAAAGGAAAGATCAATTTCTTTCCTCTCCTTTCCTTCCTTTCCCTTCCATTTCTTTCCTTTCTCTCCCTTTCTCTTCAAATTTTAACTTGAGAACGGGGCGTTAGGGTTTCAGATGTAACCCTAGGAGGCTATAAAAGGAACCCTCTGGCTCCCTATAATTCACGCCTCCCCCTCTCTGTGATTACTCTGCTGGAATCTTCTCTCCATTGCTTGGGTGTGACTTGCATTTGAGGCAGGATCTATTTGTTGCTAGCTTCAAGAACAAGATCAAAAGGTTGGTTATTCTTTATTTGATCTTTAGAAATAAATGTTGTCCTTAGGTTTTTAGTTTATATCTTCATAGAAGAAAACATAGATCTTTCTACGGTTGCATGTGAACTTAGGATATTATTTATTCATTGATTGCTTCAAAACCCTTCAGTGGTATCAGAGCTTTGGCTTTGTTTTCTTGTGAATTGTTATGAACTGCTTGTCTTGACCTAAAGGGTTTTCGAAAAATAACCCTTTGAGAGGCCTTGATTGAATTCAAGGCTAGGGTTTCTTAACCCTAGCCGCCAACCCCATATGGTCCCCCCTTTGCTTGCTTTGGAAAGTATGTTGTTATTTTTGGTAATTGGATTAATAAAATAACTGGAACACTTAAACCCTAGCTTGCTATTTTCGATCCATTAGGGGTTTAAGGTAGGTAAATTAATTTGATTAATTTGTGTTATCTACCTTAGATTTAATTAATTTAATTAATTGTTAATTAAAAGATCAATTAAATCAACTTAAATAATTAATTTAAATTTTCGAAAAATAGATTAAAATTTGCGAAAATTAAGAATAAATTAATTCTAAAATATTTTAATAAGATTAAAATATATCTTATATATTTATGATTAAAAGTTAATATTTATATATAAGATTAAATGGTTAGTCTTACCGTTAGTAGGTCTCATTTACAAAACTGTCTTATAAAGAGGGTATAAGGCGACTGCCTATAAAATGGCAGTCTAATGGGTATCCACTCTTACCCACCGTGCTCCTGATCAGTCGAGTGTCGTTAGCCGAACGGGTTTGATAGAACCGCTAAGCCTCTTAAAAGTATAATGCTATAATTGAAAGTACTAGAACTTTAAACAAATCCCAATCTAGTTACTTTAGGTTTAAAAATGTGAATTGGTGCTAATCCATGAAATTGCACATTGCACTTTGTGGAACATTGGTGGAGCGTGTGTGGTTTACCGGCACGCCAACTGGGGTCCGCAAAGAGTCACAATGGGTTTCTCGATTTTGTCATTATTAACGGAGCGTGTGTGGTTAACCGGCACGTTAATTAGAGATGACAATTGACTTCGAGAGTACCGAGCAATTTGCATGGTTATTCACACCCGGTTTGTGATCCTCGGTACACCGGTCACAAACAGCGGGGCATTCCCGAGATTAAAACATGCTATTGAAAATTTCAATAAATCTTAAAAGAAACTAGGAATTCCATTATAATTTGATTATGCTTCCGCGGTGGAATTGGCTGAATCGTCATTCGCCTACCTTATAAATTTTCCAATAAAGATTACGGCATCCCTCTTCGATATTGTAGATTGTTATTGTAGGATCCTAGCCTTATATTTATTCTTGGGTGAATATAAGGATTATTATTAATGTCTAATTAAAACTACCTTCTTCTTATTCAGATGTCTTCTGACCAATCCGTTCCCCACTCGAATCCCAGTAATGTCACCTCGATTCTGTCATTGTGCTCAAAAGTGATGTTGGACGGCACTAACTACAATGGCTGGATCCGCAACATCAAAATGGCTCTAAGGTTTGAACACAAAGAGTATGTTCTGGAAACCGAGCTTGTTGAGGTTGACCCAGATACCGCAACTCCTGAGGAAGTTGACGCGTACACCAAACACTCAGATGATGCGACCAAAGTGGCCTGCATCATGATCGCTACCATGAACCCTGAACTGCAACGTATCTATGAGGACTATTGGCCTTACGAGATGCACAAAGAGCTCGCGGAAAAGTTCCGCAAGCAAGAGCGCATCGAAAGGCGTGAGGTTATAAGAGCCTTCACTAACGGCAAGCCTAAAGATGGAGAGTCCATCTGCACTCATGTGCAAAGGATGCATGGTTACGTGGAGAGGCTTAGGAAGCTGGAAATGCCTGTTCATGAGGATTTAGCTGTTGACATAGTGCAAAACTCCTTGCCCAGTTCTTATGACCAGTTCACACTGGCGTATCATTTAAACAACAATCAGGCGACCCTAGCTGAATTACACCGCATGCTTCGTACTGCTGAAGACGGGATGAAGGGAAAAGGACTGCTGCCTGTCAACCTGCCTGTCCTGGCTATTGGCTCTGGCAAGGGAAAGAAACGGAAGGGCCCTCCGAAGCAAAACTGGAGGGAAAAGACTCATGTCGGGACATCTAGCAGTGCCCCGAGAGCCAAGTCTTCCGGCATTCCGCACATCACGAACCCCAAAGAGGCTGACTGTTTTTACTGCAAGGAAAAGGGTCACTGGAAGAGAAGCTACCCCAGGTATCTGCAAGACATCAAGGATGGCAAAGTAAAGCCATCACAAGCAGGTACATATTCTATATCTAATAACTCATCTTCTTTCTGTTCTTGGGTCCTTGATACAGGATGTAGTTTTCATATATGTTCTAATTTGCAGGGCCTAAAGGAAAGTAGGGAGCTGGAGCACGGTAGATTGAACCTGGTCATGGGCAATAGGAGAACGTCACCTGTTACCAAGAACGGAGTCTATAGATTGGTGCTTAGTAGTGGAGTTGTTTTAGATTTACATAATTGTTGCTATTCGCCTGACATGGCAAAGAACATAATTTCCTTTCATGCATTGTTCAAACAAGGTTTTTATTATGAATTTAATAAATTGAATAGTTCAATTTCAGTTTTCAAAAATGATGTTTTTATTTTTAATGCTATGCCTTGTGATGGAGTGTATGAATCTATTATGTGTGTTGATAATTATGGTCAGAATGTTTTAGCTATTGATTCTTCAAGCGGTATAGAAAATGCGTGTTTGTGGCACTGTCGCCTTGGCCATATCAACAAGAAACGCATCGCCCAACTCCAAAAGGATGGAGTGTTGGAATCATTTGACCTCGGGTCGGATGATGTATGCAAATCTTGCTTGCTTGGCAAGATGACAAAATCACCATTCAAAGGTTCCTTTGAAAGAGGTGAAGGTTTGTTGGATATCATACACACAGATGTGTGTGGTCCCTTCAGAACAACCAGAAAAGATGGCACGCGTTTCTATGTGACCTTTACTGACGATTTTAGTAGATATTGGTATATTTACTTAATCAAGAATAAGTCAGATACCTTTGAAAAGTTTAAAGAGTTAAAAAATGAAGCAGAAAATCAATTGGGCAGAAAGATAAAGATGCTTAGATCTGACAGAGGCGGTGAGTATCTTAGTATCGAGTTTCTCGATTATCTTAAGGAATGTGGAATTGTTTCACAGTTGTCGCCTCCAAGAACACCTCAGTTGAACGGTGTTGCTGAAAGGCGAAACCGAACCTTGTTGGACATGGTTCGTTCCATGATGAGTCGAGCTTCACTTCCAATCCATTTCTGGGGGTATGCCTTAGAGACTGCCGCCCATATCCTCAACCTTGTCCCAACCAAGAAGGTTGCAAAAACACCGCACGAGATGTGGACGGGGAAAGTTCCCTCGTTTGCACATATCAAAGTCTAGGGCTGTGAGGCTTTCGTAAGACGAGAGACTCGTGACAAGCTCGCGGAAAAAAGTGAGAGGTGTTTCTTCATCGGATACCCGAAACAGTCATTTGGATACTTGTTCTACAGACCGAACGAGGACGTGGTCTTTGTAGCAAGACGAGGATTCTTTCAAGAGAGGGAACTCATTTCCAAAGAGGACAGTGGTAGCACAATCGATCTCGAAGAAATTCAGGAGACGCTCGATGAAACAACCTTAGAAGAAACTAGCAACCAACATGAGGAAGAAGTTCCTGTTGGACCCACCGACATCTCATTGCCCCTTAGATGTTCGGGTAGAGTTAGCATGCCGCCCGAGTTTTATGGTTTCCATATTACTTCGGACGGTGACACGTTGGTCAGTGATCGTATATTGACTAATTTGGACGAGCCAGCTAACTACAACGAAGCAGTGGCAGGCCCCGAGTCTGCCAAGTGGAAAGAGGCAATGGACAGCGAGATTAAGTCCATGTATGATAATCAAGTTTGGAACTTGGTTGATAATGTGCCGGGTCGAAAGACAGTCGGGTGCAAGTGGATCTTCAAGAAGAAGACCGACATGGATGGTAAAGTACATACTTATAAAGATCGGATGGTTGCGAAGGGATTCACTCAAACCCCGGGGGTTGACTATGATGAAACCTTCTCACCAGTAGCCAAGATTAAGTCAATCAGGATAATGCTTGCCATAGCTGCGTTTCATGATTATGAAATTTGGCAGATGGATGTCAAAACCGCTTTCCTTAACGGGAAACTGACTGAGGATGTTTATATGAATCAGCCAGAAGGTTTTGTAGACACAAAGCACCCTGATAAAGTATGTAAGCTTGAAAGATCAATCTACGGGTTGAAACAAGCATCTCGCAGCCGGAATCTCTACTTCCATGAGAGAGTCAAAGAGTTTGGTTTCTCTAGGAGTGAAGATGAGTCATGTGTATATGTCAAGGCTAGTGGGAGTATAGTCACTTTTTTGGTGTTGTATGTTGATGACATACTACTCATGGAAACGACGTTCCGACCTTGCAAGATGTCAACTCTTGGCTCGGGAAGTGTTTCGCCATGAAAGACCTTGGAGAAGCTGCTTATATTCTCGGGATAAGAATACTGAGAGATAGAAAGAGAAAATTAATAGGTCTGAGCCAATATACATATTTGGAAAAAGTGTTGAAAAGGTTTAACATGGAAAATTATAAAAAGGGAGAACTACCAATCCAGAGTAATGCTAAATTGAGTAAGACTCAAAGTCCGAGTACCGATGAGGAAATGGCTGAGATAAGTCGGGTACCTTATGCTTCGGCAGTAGGGTCGATCATGTATGCTATGACATGTACTCGCCCCGACGTATCCTTTGCATTGAGCATGGTAAGTCGGTACCAGGGTAATCCTGGAAAGGCACACTGGATTGCGGTCAAGAACATACTCAAGTATCTGCGAAGGACAAAGAATATGGTATTAGTCCTTGGTGGCAGTGACGACTTGAAAGTGAGTAGATATACAGATGCCAGCTTCCAGACAGATAGGGACAGTGGTCGGTCCCAGTCAGGCTAGGTATTTCTTTTAAACGGTGGAGCGGTCACTTAGAAAAGTTCCAAGCAAGAAACGGTGGCTGATTCAACATGCGAATCAGAGTACATTGCAGCGAGTGAAGCGTCTAAGGAAGCGGCTTAGCTGAAGAACTTTGTCGGTGACCTTGGAGTTGTCCCGAGCATTCAGGAGCCAATGGAACTGTTCTGCAATAATGAAGGAGCGGTCGCTTTGACAAAAGAACCGCGAGATCATGGAAAGTCCAGGCATATCAACAGAAAGTACCATTACATTCGACATCGCGTAGAAGGACACTTACTGGTTAAGAGAGTATCATCATAAGACAATCCTGCAGATCCTTTGACTAAGGCACTGAGTAGGATCAAGCACAATCAGCATGCTCGGAGCATTGGACTGAAGGATGATATTAGTTTTAGTAATTAGATAGATTTTTGAAACTTGTAACGATATAAATGTATTTGACTTGGTGATTCTATAATGGAGATTTATAAATGAGTATTGTTACTGCCTTTGTCAATTGTTTATTATTGTGTTTCTATATTTGCATGTTTAACTTCCTAAGTAATTAGATTATTTAAATTTCCACAGTCGAACACTGTTAGGGAGTAAGTGTGAACGAAGACTGTCATGAATCAGTTGTAGATTGTCTAAGGAGTTAGACATTGCAGTAAGACTGCTACAACATTCGTGACTACTTAGAAAATAGAGATTTGAGTATTGGATAAACTCGCACTTAACAGATTGCTTCATGGATTACATCACGAGCAATGTTAAGATGATAATATCCTTTGATCTTTAAGTGGAGAGATATGATTTGTAATTTGCAAGTCGGTTGCTCATTGATAATGCGAAAACGTGCCGGTAACTCGGTACTATAAAACACACTGTTGTGAGTATTCTAACTGGTAAAAGATACAGACATATAAGTCGAAACTTATCCGTCCCCTGACCCGATGGGGAAACAGATATCTGTAGGCCTCTCGATGATTTTGAAGTTGACTGAAAGTGTTGGCCAACCGGGACTGAATTGATGTGTTCAATTAGCAGTCTTAAAGACATAAGCAAATCGGAAATCGAGAAACAGAGTATCAGACCAAGATTGATTTTAATCCATGTCTTGAGTCTGAAAATGTCTTGTTGGACGGAGGATCATCTGATCACTTATCTTTGGACAGAACTGACTGGGTCAGAGTTCCGAAACAGTTTCTGGGAAACTGGTATTAATCAGAAGGTAAATGGACAGTTAAAGTCATAGACTTATCCAAGTGGGAGACTGTTGGATTTGGTGTCTAAATCATGACTTGTAATTGTATTTAACTTGTTAATTGAAGCAAAGTCCATTTGGGATGCCCTCATAGCTGGAGGAATGATGTAGAATTCAGTAGAGAGAAAGGTTGATTTATTAATTGTTTAATAAATAAATAGTTTATTAATATATTTAAGTGTTAATATATTAATTAGAAACTATAATAATTAATTAAGATTTAATCTAGAATTAATTGGATTTAATTCAGTGATTAAATAAATTAATTATAAGTGCAGGGACTGGTTTGTATTTATTCAATAGTTGAATAACTGGCAAGCCAGTGGCCAGGGGCCAAAAGTGGAGCCAACCTAGAGGCCTCCTCTAGGGTTGGCGAAAACCCTAATTAGGGTTTTAGGGATCTGGTCCAAGTGGTCAACAGGCTTGCCCACTTGGAGGCTCCTTAGGGTTTCAGGTGTAACCCTAGGAGGCTATAAAAGGAACCCTCTAGCTCCCCATAATTCACGTCTCCCCCTCTCTGTGATTACTCTGCTGGAATCTTCTCTCCATTGCTCTGGTGTGACTTGCATCTGAGGCAGGATCTATTTGCTGCTTGCTTCAAGAACAAGATCAAAAGGTTGGTTATTTTTTATTTGATCTTTAGAAATAAATGTTGGCCTTAGGTTTTTGGTTTATATCTTCATAGAAGAAAACATAGATCTTTCTAGGATTGCATGTGAACTTAGGATATTATTTGTTCATTGATTGCTTCAAAACCCTTCAAGTAGAACCATCATAAAAATGGATCAACTATCCCAAACTAACAGAGAAATAGGTGGAAAACAGAGAGCGCTATCGACATGCTAAATTGCGTTTACTAGTGGAGAGGTCGTCAAAAGAAAGCACTAATCATGTAGAAGGAATTACACACAATGAAAGAAAGATGATATGAAAAAGATTTGCAGTTCTTTCTTCAACCATATGAGCATTTGAGTGGATGGATACTGGATGTGGTACTTTCTTGCAAGTGGGAACTAGCACGGATTCATGATTGGAAGTTGTAGTGGTGTGTTTTATTAATGAAATGTTATTTTCAATTTTAATTTTATTTATTTAACTTAAGTTAGTAAAAATATTTTCAAAAGGAAAACTATGTGGGTTGGGAGGGTTGGAAAAGATGGATTCATTGTGTTGTGGACAGGAATATATAGAAGTGGAAAGAAAGATAAAAACTAATATGATGTCGAGGTGTCAAGTGAGTTGGGAGATGGGGAAATATAGGTTCTTTCCACCTTATGGTTGGGTGGTATGGGCTCTCACCGCCTTTCACGCTTTCCTTGCCACATCAGCGTCTAGTCATTTCCTCACACTTCCCTTGCACCCAAAAAATGGTTACCTCTCAGTTCCACTCACTTTTTAATCATAAACAATTTATTTTTAAAACAAAAGGAAGATTAATTCAAAATGAATTTTTCCATTAAAAACTAATAAATTTAAAAATACAACAAAATAAGCTAAAAAGTTTAAAATTTACATAATAATAAAATAAAACTAGTAACATCATTCTCAGTCCTCGTCGTCCTCGGGCACTTCCATATTATTTGCTATGTGAACATTGTATATATGCTCCATCAATCCGCATGAAGGCTAATATGTGTATCTATCTTATGCAATTCCATTATGTTTACTAGGCATTGTGGCGAACCAATTGGTAGTGCCTCGTAGAATCGTAAATTTTCGTTTGGATAATACGTGCATATCATTTTTCTAAGGACGCATATATTACGTCTCTTATTTTGTTGCGATCCCATGACCGTGCCTGGTATTTGATTATGTCAAAATGTTTCCTAAGGACACCAAACACTCTTTCTACATCCTTCCTACCTGTTTCTTGGGCACCCTTGAACTTGGATCTATAGGAGATGTGAATGATTTGCTAAAATATAATACTTTGGGTATATTACATCAGTAAGAAGATATCATTGCGCCCGCTCAGATATTTTGAATTACTCACCTCATGTGTCAAATACGTTTTGACGAAGTGCGACAAAGCATTCTTGATATAGCGTGAAACCCCTTTTACATCTTGCATCCCATCTTAAATGGAAAAATGGATGGTTTCATTCAAATCACTAAGGATACGCAGAACGTTGTTCGCACATCCAGAATCTACGTCGAAATTCATACTGAGAATACCCAACATGCTCGGCGAAGTAGCCACTTAAAAGATAGTGTGTAGCTTCACAATCTCTATTCAGTCTAGATTTTCTCGTTCTCTTACGTGAACTTTGAAAGGTTTTCTGCAAATCTATGAACTAAAACCCTAAGTTCACATGCAACCTAAATAGGATCTATGTTTTCTAACTTTGAACATATAAATAATTCCTAAAGGCCAACAAAAAAATTACTAAAGAAATAAATCAGAAAAACTAACATTTAGTTTAATCTTGAAGCTAGCAACACAAGTGTCCTGCCTCAAATGAGATCACACCCAGGGAGCAGGAGATAGGTCACAAAAATTCCAGAGAGACAGGGATAAATGGCGCAGAGAATAAGGTCCCCCAGGGTCCCTATTTATAGTCTCCAGCAGATAACCTGATAAGCCTTTAGAGATAAACCTTTTGAATTCAAATCAAGATAAATCTTTATCTTTAATTCAAATCTATTTATTCTAATTTATCATAATCGAAATTATATATATTCTATATACAATTTCGCTGGTTATCAGCATGCTAAAAATGTCACTTACTCAACTATTGAATAATTACAATTCAGCTCCTGCACCATTAATTAATTAAATTAATCACCAAATTAATTCCAGATTAATTCCAGATTAATTTCTAATTAATTAATATAGTTTCTAATTAATATATTATCACTTTAATATATTAATAAACTATTTATTTTATTTTTATTGATTTATTAATCATATAATAAATCAAAATTTCTCTCTCCTGGACTTTCTACCAAACCTCCAGCTATGAGGGCAACCCAAATGGACTTTTCTACTATTAATTATATAAATACAAGTTATTAGTCATGGCTTAGACACCTAATCCAACAAACTTTCCATTTTGTCGTCCAAAATTTCTGTTGTTTCTTTCACCGGTGTAGCCGATACGGTGTTCATTACTGCTTGAAGATGACAAAGTATGTGCGGTGAAATTGAATACATGCGGTGGGTTTTCTGCGGGGCATCATACGGCAAGGACGGAGTTCACCGCAGTGACACCTCACCCCTCGCACCCCGCATCCCACACCCTAAGAATGATGGATGTCACATTACATTTCTAGAAAGCTTTTTGGCTTCACAAAATTGTAACAAAGAAAAAAATGTGAAGCACACGACATAAAAAGAACAAGTTACACATTAATAATAATCGAAGTTTCTATGAATTTTTATTTCACCTTTATAAAAGTTATTGCGCCAGAATCGTTTTTAGATAATTAAATTTCTTATAAATCTTAGAGTAAATTACAATAATGGTCCCTATGGTTTAGAGGCACTTTCAAAAGGAGTCCAAGTTTTGGAAAACCACGATATGGGTCCTCAGGGTTTGGTTTAACTTTCAAAAAGAGTCCAAAAGCCAATAAAAAGACTAAATTACCCTTTATATTTTCTTTTTCTTTTTTTAATATTTTTATTTATTAAATCAATTAAAAAAATAAAAATAAAACAACCCCCCCCCCCCTTCTCTCTGTGTGAAACAAGATCGGGCAGCAAAAGGAATAGAAAAACCACCACCAATACAAACACCAATCGATCACACACACATACATCAATCCATCGCAGATTATGAAGCTTGAATGGTGTTTAGGAACACCATTTTCCCATCTTTACCGGAATCGGGTCTACAGGAAAACCCTAATCAAAACCCTAAACCCTCAAAGAGGCCTAAAACCTTCCACCACAGAATTCTTCAATACATTTCGTGTTTAAATCCCCGGAAAACGCCATCAACCTCATACTGCGTCGATCTACAGAGAGAGTACTAGATTTGCGATGACGAAGCGTCTAATCCTATGTCTGAATAGAGTGTTGGTGGAGAAGATTGTTCCTCCCTCCAAAACCACCGCCGATATTCTTCTCCCCGAGAAATCTTCCAAGGTAATTCATACTCTATTCTCGTCTGGGATTTGACTTTGATCACTTACACAATTTGGGTAGGATTCCAATGAATGGTGTAATTGTGATAATCGGCAGTTGGGTCAGACCATAACTGGAATTGCTGCTCTTTGTTGCCTTGACCTTGAGTGTAGATGTTTGTGTGGACAGTGCAAGGCTTATCGACAAATGGTGCGATCCCCACTGGGCTAAGAATCGAAAACGCCTGCTGACTGCCCCAAGGGGTTTGGCCACAGGGAAACGCCTTGCTGACTCCTTCTCGAACCACTCTGGATCATCTTCTCCGACTTGCTGACTCCTTCTCGAACCACTCTGGATCATCTTCTCCGGCAAGGGTTATTTGACAGTGATTTAGGTTTGGGTTATTTGACGGAAAAGCCTTGCTGACTCCTTCTCGGAGGGGTTTTGTTTTTTTTTTAATTAACAAAAATAATAATACATTAAAAGAAAAATGAAAAAGAATTTAAAAAGTTTAAATTGGTCTTTTTACTAGCCTTTGGACCATTATTGAAAGTTAAACCAAACCCTAAAGACCCATATAGTGGTTTTTCAAAACTTGGACCTTTTTTGAAAGTTTCTCCAAACCACAGGGACCATTATTGTAATTTACTCTAAATCTTATATATTGTTTTTTTAAATATTCATAGTACTCTTTTTGTACAAGTTGCTGTAAAGGTAACTATCAAAAAGGTTTAAATTGATTTGGCTTACAGTTTCCATCACGTCTTGCAGGTGGCCCGTGTGAAAGTTTACACCACAAAAACGAAGTCGTGAAAGATCACTCCTTTCTTCACCAATTTTTTGTTCGGTTTTTGTGGGTCACATCTCACATTTGGAAGCTTCCCAAAACCTGTAAATAAAACCAGCCGATGTTTGAGCTCGAAAACCACCACACAAACACTTGGGGTGCATCTGCAATTCTGCATCCTTCGTGTAGAGTTTGTCAACATTTGTTCTTCTTCCACGACACCCATTTATCCATGCACAATTGCAGATAGCTCCATTACTGAATCTTTATTCGTTATCTAAAGAAATGGAGAATGGGATTGCGAAGATGGAGACGCCTACGAATATTACCATCAAGGGGATTCTTGGAATGTTGATGGCTAATATTGATTATGAAAATAAGAAGAAGGTGATTTCCCTTGGGATGGGTGACCCGACTGCTTTTTCTTGCTTCAACACCACTTCTGTCGCAGAAGACGCCGTCGCCGATACTCTCACCTCACAGAAATTCAATGGATATTCCCCTACCGTGGGCCTTCCTCAAACAAGAAAGTATGTTTCCTATTCGTTTCTTAATTCTCGAGAGCAGTGAATGAGTTCTATAAAATCACCATGAGAGGACTCGAGTCACGCACGCAAATTGTTTGTAGAAATGCCCAAGTGAAATTTTAAGCTTTTCTTTTGAATCAAAACACTTTTCAACTAACACCTTCAATGTCGCATGATGAAATCAGGGCAATCGGTGAATATTTATCGATCAATCTCCCATACAAGTTATCTCCAGACGATGTCTACATAACAGCAGGTTGCACACAAGCCATAGAAGTCGCTATATCAATTCTCGCAACACCAAACGCAAACATATTATTACCAAGACCCGGATTCCCAATCTACGAACTTTGCGCAGCTTTCAGAAACGTTGAAATCCGCCATTTTGACCTTCTCCCTGAAAACAATTGGGAAGTTGACCTAAACACCATCGATGAATTAACCGACCACAATACCGTTGCTATTGTCATCATAAATCCCGGAAACCCATGTGGAAATGTGTATAGTTATCAACATTTAAAAAAGGTATACAAAAAAAAAATGTTATTTGGGTAACAAACTAACAATTTCAAGATCCTAATTCACATTTTCTTGAAAGTAGATTGCTGAAACTGCAAAAAAGCACAAGATTGTTGTTATAGCAGATGAAGTTTACGGGCATTTAGCTTTTGGTCAAAACCCTTTTGTACCCATGGGTGTTTTTGGATCAATGGTTCCTGTTCTTACACTTGGATCTTTATCAAAAAGATGGATTGTGCCAGGCTGGCGGTTAGGGTGGTTTGTCACCACGGATCCTAATTCTATGTTTAAAAATACTAAGGTATATTTTATGCGAGAAATAACAATGTACTTTTATTGATTTGTCTATTATAGCATCCGACTTTCGTTTATAAATTATAATAACTCTTTTTGTTTTGGTTTTTTTAGACTGTTGAACGTCTCAAGAAGTACTTTGATATTTGTGGTGGTCCCGCAACCTTTATACAGGTCGGTACTTTTTATAGTTAAGTGCAAAAAGTAGCAGTGTACTTTCATTGTTTTGTTTATCGTAGCATATTAGCATCCTAATTTTGTTTCCTCCAATTACAACATTGTACTTTGAAAAATTCTATGATTTGGTAGATTTTTCAGAGTATAATGCATTAATAATATAAAAATTAAAAATGAAAAGATTTTTAACTAAAAATATGAGGTTTCATGTTTCTTGTCTTTTATTCTTGTTTATATATTTTTTCCAAATATGGAAAGGTTTTTGTTTAAAAATAAAATGATTTTTAACTACAAATATGAGCTTTTTCATGTTTTTTGTCTTTTAGTCTTGTTTATATATTTATTAAAAATATGGAAAGGTTTTTGTTTAAAAATAAAAAGATTTTTAACTACAAATATGAGTTTTCCATGTTTTTTTCTTTTATTTTATTTATTTATTAGTTCCAAATATGGAACGGTTTTTGTTTAAAATAAAAAGATTTTTTAACTACAAATATCAGTTTTTCATGTTTTTTGTCTTTTATTATTTTTATTTTCTAATTACAGATATGGAAAGGTTTATAGTTTAAAAATAAAAAGATTTTAACTACAAATATGAGTTTTTCATTTTTTTTGTATTTTATTATTTTTTATATATTTATTACAAAAGGTTTTTGTTAAAAAATAAAATGACTTTTAACTACAAATATAAGTTTTCCATGTTTTTTTGTCTTTTATTTATTATTTATTAATTACAAATTTAAAAATAAAAAGATTTTTAACTAAAAATGAGTTTTTCATTTTTTTTCTCTTTTATTCCTTTTTATTTATTAATTACAAATACGAAAAGATTTTATTTTAAAACCAAAAAGATTTTTATCTACAAATATGAGTTCTTCATGTTTTTTTTTCTTTTACTCTCTTCTATTTATTAATTACAAACACGAAAACTACAATGTTGCAATAAGAAGAAAGGAAAGTAGGATGGTACAATACACAGATAAATAAAAGTATGTTGCTATTATGTGTAACAGGCGGCAGTACCCCGAATTCTCAAGGAAACAAGTGACACATTCTTCACAAAAACACTTGGAATATTGAAACAAACATCGGATATTTGTATCAAGAAAGTGAAAGATATTCCATGTTTTACATGTCCAACAAAACCTCAAGGATCAATGACAATGATGGTGAAGCTTAATGTTTCATTATTAAAAGATATTAATGATGACATTGATTTTTGTTTCAAGTTAGCTAAAGAAGAATCCGTCATACTTCTACCAGGTGATAATATAAAAAAGATTATTAAGAGAAATCTCCAATAAAGTCCTAATATTTTGGCCTAGTTTATGAAAAAATCCCAAATTAATTTTTATTTACAAAAAAGGACAGAAAACCAGCTAATGTTTTCAAATTAGCCCCTTTTAACCTTTTCAGCAGGTAACTATATGTTTTATCTTCAATAAAGTCCTAATATTTTGTCTCAGTTTACGGAAAAGTCTGAATATGTTATACTGAAGATAAAACGTGTAGTTACCTACTGAAAAAGTTAAAAGGGGCTAATTTGAAAACATTAACCGGTTTTCTGTTCTTTTGTGTAAATAAAAATTAATTTGGAACTTTTTCATAAACTAAGCCAAAATATTGGGACTTTATTGAAGATTTTCCGATTATTAACTACAAAAAAAAAATATGAGTTTTTCGTGTTGTTTGTCTTTTATTTTTTTTATTAATTAGTTATAGATATGGAAAGGTGGTTGATTTTTTTTATTCTTTTTTTAAAGTTGATTTTATAAAAAAGTAAATAAGAAAAACTTAGAAATTTGGAACCATGGAAATTTATAAAATATTAGAAAATTTTGAAATTGTGTAATGATTAATAATTGTGAAACATATTTTTCTTTTTAATTTTGTTGAAATATATCGTTCTATTCATAGAAGATGAAACTACCACTCGACTATGGGCTGTTTGGTAGGATCTAAATTTTAAGATCTTGAATTCTTAAGAGGGTCTGAATTTTTAAGATCTAAAATTTTAAAATACTGTTTGACTATTAATTTACCAAACACACTGAATCTGAAAAATTAAGAGACTGACTATTAATTTACCAGTCTCTGTAACGATGAAATGTTTATTGTATATTAATTAAATTTTTATTTTTTGTTGCAAAAAATTATATGATATAGTATTTAATTACTTTTATAAATAATATCTTTTTTTTGGGGGATTTGTAGGACTCACAGTGGGACTAAAGAATTGGGTCAGAATAACTTTTGCTGCAGAACCATCGTTTCTAGAAGAAGCTCTTGAAAGAGTCGGGTCATTTTACCATAGGCATTCTTATGACACAAACGGGTCAATTTGACCCGGGATTCGAAAGCTATGAAATATAATCACAAATACGATTATCTATTTTTTTTCTTTTGTTTTAAAATAATACTTTAAGTTTTCTTCATTGTATCTACAGCCGGTGTAACTATAAAATAAAAGTTGTATCATGGTTATCTTGTAATTTATACGTACACTCTTGTTAAAAATGTATGCAATTTCATTATATAAATAAAATGTTACACTCGTAACAATTTCATCCACAAAAAGAATCAACATAGTATAGAGTCCAAAAATTTTACTCTTGTTAAAAATGTATGCAATTTCATTATATAAATAAAATGTTAAACTCATAACAATTTCATCTACAAAAAGAATCAACATAGTATAGAGTCCAAAAATTTTAGAACATAGAAAAATAATAATCTTTACATACACTCTTGTTAAAAATGTATGCAATTTCATTATATAAATAAAATGTTAAACTCATAAGAGTTTCATCCACAAAAAGAATTAACATAGTATAGAGTCAAAAAAATTTAGAACAAAGAAAAATAATAATTTTTACATACACTCTTGTTAAAAATGTATGCAATTTCATTATATAAATAAAATGTTAAACTCATAACAATTTCATCCACAAAAAGATTTTAGCACTAAGTATGTAATCATTTAGGTACAAATACATATTTACAAATATCATCTACATTTAATATACATAAACACACATATAATATACATACATATAAAGTAAAAACAAATAAAATATTATTTTACTTAAAAATAGAGTATATTTAGCACTAAGTATGTAATCATTTAGGTATAAATACATATTGTTTATTTTAAAATCGTTTTACATATAAAACGATTTAATATACATAAACACGCATATAATATACATAAATACATATAAAGTAAAAACAAATTAAATATTATTTTATTTAAAAATAGAGTATATTTAGCATTAAGTATGTAATCATTTAGGTATAAATACATATTGTTTATTTTAAAATCGTTTTACATATAAAACGTGTTTTTATGATTTACAATTGATGTATCATATGTATAAATACATATTATTATAACAAAGAAAAAGAATGCCCCCATGCAGGATCGAACTACAGACCTCCAGTTTACAAGACTGGCGCTCTACCACTGAGCTATAGGGGCTTTGTTGACTGTTAAAGTCAAGAAATTTATAATTAAAATTGATTAAGGTTACGTTTGGGTCGTTAAACCTTATGTGGATCATCGTCTTGTTGAAACATTTCCCGATGGATGTTTTGAAGATAGCGAATTCTAGGGTTTCTCTGTTCCGCCATAGCTTGAACTCCTTTTTGCCACCTTCTGCTACCTCTACGTTTTCTTTACCTATCTTACCTACACGTAGATTCATCGTCTCCGCTTCCATTTCTTCTAAAGAAGCGTTGGTTGATTCGCGGTCTTCGCATGAAGCTGTAGTTACACACGCGGACTCTGAAAACCCTAGCAAGACAAATCGATGGAAGCCAACGTGTTTGTATTTTACTCAAGACAAATGCACAATGGTAAATTCACAACATTAAGTTTCTCAATTCTTGTATATTTGTGCACTTTTTCACATTGTGCGTAGAGGTCCGTTGTGTAAATTTCACATTGTGCGAAAAGTTATTGTTGTTTCCAGTTAAATTGAAGTGAAGTCTTACGAATCGCTATTTGATTACTGTTTAATTTTCCAATCGGCAACAGATGCAAGATTCCACTCACCTACAGAAATTCAATCATAGTTTCTCTTTGGACAATGCATTGAATGCCTCTGATTACAAGAACAAGCACTCGGAGCACTTGGATTACTTCCTTGTGCTTGATTTAGAGGGGAAAATTGAGATTCTTGAGTTTCCTGTTCTAATGATTGATGCCAAAACCATGGATGTTGTAGCATTCTTTCACAGGTTGTTCATCGTTTCCTTAAACATAAATTACAATTCTGTCATTATTTCTGCAAATATATCTCATTTTCTTAATCTTCTGTTTACAGATTTGTTAGGCCTACAGAAATGGGTGAAGAAAGAATCAATCAATACATTGAAGGAAAATATGGAAAACTAGGAGTTGACCGGTATGTTGATGTTCTGTTTGACTATAATGTCCATTATTAACATCTTGCTATTACTGTTGCATGATTTTCCTAAAAAAATAAATTCTATTAAACATCTTTTACGTATCCTTTTTTTTTTTTTTTAATTGCAAAGAAACTCATCTGTTTACAGGGTTTGGCATGATACAGCTATTCCATTTAAGGAGGTCATAGAACAATTTGAAGAATGGATGACAACACATAACTTGTTCTCCAAGGAACTCTGTGGGCCACTTCATCGAGCTGCTTTTGTAACCTGGTAAGTTCCTAATTTGACCGGTTACTGTCTACTGTCTACTGTCTACTGTCTACTGTCTACTGTCTACTGTCTACTGTCTACTGTCTACTGACTTGATCATATAATTATGAGCACTAGTGGGAATTGGGACATAAAGACGAAAATACCCCAACAATGCAAAGTGTCGAAAATGAAGCTACCTTCGTACTTCATGGAATGGATAAACTTGAAGGACATATATCTCAACTTTTATAAGAGGAGGGTGAGTATGAACTATGAAGTACATTTAATATCCTATTTTAGGTGTTTTGGGTATAAATAATACGATTATTATTTATTTTTCTTTTTTTAATTTGAGGCTGCTGGAATGCGTACAATGATGAATGAATTGAAGATATCGTTGTTAGGAAGTCATCATCTTGGCATTGATGACACGAAAAACATAGCGAGAGTGTTGCAACGAATGCTTACAGATGGTGCGGTTTTGAAGATTACTGCAAGGAGAAATCCTCAAGTTCATGAAAATGTTGAATTCCTCTTTGAAAATCGTATCAAATAATTATTTTGTTACATCGGACATGATAGATTAGAAGTTAGAACATGATGCATTGTACTGCGTTTGATATGCATTAAGCTATGTCTGATGGAACAATGTGGGACAAATACTCGCTCTCAATACCTGGTCTATGTACACACAAAAACAAACAAACAAACAAACAAACAAACAAAATCTCATCATCCCTTCATTGAAAATAGTTCTATAAAGCTTGTCTCGTATAACAAATGCAACATTAAAGCAATTAATTTTAGTGTTATAGTTATTTTTCTAGTTTATTAAAAAGTTTGAACGTGTAAAACAACATGAGTGTTTTTGAAGTGATTTTTATGATTCTTATTATGGATTCCGTTAGAATGTTTCTTGGGACAATAAAGTCTATAGGTTCATGTAAAGTGTTTCTTCTAGGTAATCCAAACAAAGTATAGGTTTTGCAATTTGTTGAAATAAAACCTAACAATTTTTAAGCCGTTTGGTTTTATCATATTTTAACAAGTTAGGGGGTTTTTGGGATTGTTTATTTAAAACAACTTATGTTTATGAGTTTATCTGGTACTAAAACAAAATTTTAAATAAGGTGTTTGGATTAGTTTATTCGAAACAAAACATAATAAGGTGATAAGTTGTCTTTTTAGCGTTTGACAAGTAGTTATAGTAGGGTTAAATATGGTAAATTAGTTAAAATCAGAAATTTCTTATTTAAGTCGATAACCATTTTTAATTTTAAGGGGGGGGGGGGGGGGGGGGAGGGGATGTTTGATATTGTTTTCTTAAAGTGCTTATTATTTTATTTCGGTTTGATATCGTTAACAGCTCTTTCAAATGTTTAGATTGTAAAAAAAAAATTGTCAATATTCCAGCATGATACCTGAAATAAACACTTTTTCATAAGTTGTTTTTGTTTTAACTTATTAGGAACTTCTTATTAACGATGGAAACTAAATTACACTTTCACCTTTAATTTAAAAAACAAAAAATTAATGTTTTAAAACCTATGTTTTTAGTTGGCCCGGTGTAGTGACCGAGTCACCAGTCAACCCGTTTTTTGAATATTCATACATTGTATATTTTCCGGCATAATTATATATTTATAAAACATAAACAATGTAATTCCTTATTTTTGGTACAAAAAAAACATATTTTGTCTTATTTCGATAGTGAAAATTTACTAAATTTGATGAACTAACAGTAGACTAATTTTAGATGTTTGAGTCTTGAACTCCTTAGCACAGTTTTTGAAGCCCAAATTCAATATATTGTTTTAATCGTCAGGTCAACTCGGTTCTGGGTCACTAGTCCAACCAGGTTTCTGAGAAACCCGACGGGTTCAATCCAAGTCAAACCCGAACAAAATTGACTCGTTCTTTTCAGTGGGTCATGATTCAACCGACCGACCGGTCGAGTCAACCCAATTTTAATACATTAGATCTAATTAAATCAACAATTAACAAACAGTCCTTTAACTTGATTGTTATTTCTATATTTGAATACAGACACTTGTTTGCAAAGAATCACAACATACTTACGGTACGTTACTTCGAACAGGGGCGGACCTATGTAGGAGCCCGGGTGGGCACGTGCCTCCCTGAAATTTTACCCTGTAGTGTAAAAAAAAAATTATATATAGGTGTCCCCCGTCTAAAAAAAAATGTGTTCCTCGTTGCCCCTCGTGTCCATTTTTCCTGGATCAGTGCCCCCCGTGTCCATTTATCCTGGGTCCGCCCCTGACTTCGAATGAAGATTTTTATAAAGTTAGAACAATTTATTGATGATTTTCGAACTTCGATTACCAAACTAAAAATATTAATATGATATCAGTTGCCATTTTTCGTGGGTAATCTTTTGCTACCTCCAAAGTAAGTAAGAGGACTTTCCTTTTACTGTCTGGTTCGTCAATATTAATAAACCACGTACCTATAATATTTAATATTGGAGAAGATTGTTAAAATAATATAATATATAATATAGAAAGGTGAATTCAAATGATTTTAGACCAAAAAAAATGATATCCATGTTTAAATAAGTCAATTAAAATGGTTCAAGTTGATTTAAGTCCATCAAACGTCGAAGAAACATAAAATGAGTCATTGAGAATGAAAAAATGGTTGAAAATGCGAAAATGAATATGGGTCACATATTTTTATATTGTCGTTCTAGTGCTTTGCACATATGATTTTCACCACCACTACCACCTGCGTCACCACCACCACTGTCGTCGCCGCCACCACTACCACTGCCACCGCCACCGCCACCGCCGCCGCTACCGCCGCCGCTGCCGCCACCAACCACCACCACCGCTGCTGCCAACTCTACCACCTGTATCACCATCTCGACCACCATCGCCGCTACCACCTTTAACACCACCTCCACCACCGCTACCACCACCCACCGCCGCCACTACCACCTCCATCACCTCCGCCACCACCCATCTCCACAAACACCACCACCCTATTAACACCGCCGCCACCATCACCACCCTCTATCGCCATCACCATCATTATCGCGACCATCTACCACCATTCCGACCACCACAACCATATATGTTTAATATATGTTTATTCATATATGATTATTCATATATGATTATATGAATAATCATATATTAATATACACATTCATATATGAATAAATCATATACGAAAAATTAAACTTAAGATATACTCATATGATGTTTATTCATATATGGATGTGCTTAAATATTAGTTGTTTTTTGTTTCAAATTTTAAGATATATTCATATGATGTATTTGTATTATTTGGTATATTCTATTGATTGTTTAACTTGATTAGTTTGTTTATTCGTGCTTAGCAACAATCAATTTGTTTTAACTGATTTTGTAAAATTTTAATTTCCAGATTTACGGATGACAGAGCTTCGGAACAAATTACTAAGAGTTATTTGTTGATTGTTCTAATTGTCTGTGAGAGGATATTTATATAATTGCTAAGAGTTATTCGTAGATCGTTCTAACATCACAAATTAAGAAGTATAGAAATCATAAGTGTACAAGTGTACAACAAAGACAAAAAGAGCAAAGAAGTTGCAATGGAGATTGAGTCGTGATGGAAGCAGGAGATGAAGCAAAGAATTATTATATTGTAATTTTCTATACTTCAGAAATATAGAATGCGAAAACAATCTGAAAAAAGAATATAAAACCTTAGAATGGAAATTACTATGGGCATTGTTAAGTTGTTTCGCCCTGGGCATGGAAAACCTTTGGACCGGCCCTGTGTGTCGATGAGAGAGAGAGAGAGGCACGTGGGTTTCATGTTTGGTGTACGTAGCCCTTTAATAAAATGACAATAACAACCTTTTCAATTTATCTTCCCCTCCCTTTTAGTTTCTATATTTTATAAGAACAGCCCCTGAATTTTTATGTATGATCATTATTTTCATATTACATCCTAACCATCAAATTTCACAATTCAACGACTAAGATTGGTTCTCGCGGTTCTTACCGGATTTTGAGTTCCTACACGATCCTACTTCTGTGTGTGTGTATATATATATATATACTACATTAAAAAGGAAAAATGATTTCTAAAAATAGAAACTCTTAAAATTAAGAGATCCAAATAAACATGCACAAGGTACACATTCTAATGCATATAACAATTTCTTCTGAATAATTCTAATCTTATCTGCTTTCTCTACGCTTTGAAATTTAAAACAACCAGGTCCACAACCACAACCACCGTATCACACGCTGAATCCCCAAATTCTCTCCTTCTCTCCCTCTAAAACCCTTCTCGTCAAGCCCTCGACCACCACTTTGGTCCACGGTCACCGCCGCTCCACCTTCTCCCCCTCAAACGGCGACCCTTTTTCTGGCAAAACCCTAGATCTGATCCCGTACTTCGCTGTCATCCACCACGTTATGACTCGGCCGACCACAAAGAGGTACTGTCTCATAACCCTTATCTCCCCTATGGTTTCATTCACGGTAACCTCCTCCATAGCCAATGCCTCTACACACAAGAAATTATTATCAATTTATAGAGGATCGATCGCCATCTTTCACTCAATGCACAAACACATACCATTGATACTCATCTCTGTGATACGATTCCACTTACTATTTTTTTCCCTTTATCTCTTTCAAGCAGAAATGTGAAATGAATAACAGGGGAGGCAAACACCAGATTAATTTTTGGGGTTTCATCTTTGAGGTTATTATTCTTCTTAGTTTGAACTTTTATTTTGTTTTTGTTGTGATCATTCGTTTTAGTTTCACTTCTATCCGATGATTGGTATTTTCAATGTCACAGATCTCTATTTAGGACTTGAAGGTTAGATGTACTCGTAAGATCTTAAAAAACTCGATTAAATCCTCTGTTTTTCTTCAAACAGTCCTATTTTTTATTTGTTTTTCCTTTTTGCAGGTTATATGGTTGCGATTCTGGACTAATGGAATTAGGTATAAGAACATCTCAATGATTCAATATTATTTATTTATTTTTCTTTTTTTTTAATCTTAAGTGAAAGGTTTCTTGATACAAATATGGAACGTTTGTGCATTTTAAATGGTGTGTGCTATTGTTTAATTTGCTGGTATTTTTTTGTAGTTATTACATATCTAGGAGATCAGGGTAAAACTTCTCCATTTCCGAAGAAAACAGTATGTATCTTTGATTTTCGAATTTATTTTGCTTAGATTCAACTCAAATAAACATATATGTTAATAAACAAGCCAGCCAAAGAAGACGATATGCATCTTTGAAGTCCCCATGTCCTTTACCACCATTACAGGCCATCTATGAGTCCTATTTTTTGGGTTTTGTTTTCCCATTTAAAATTTTTGCTTTTATATTTACCAGCATCCAACTTTTTGTATGAGTTTAGGGTTGTTTGGAGTTGCTCAAGAAGGGACATCTCATTTTCTTCATTAGTTTTTTTTTTTTCAATTGAATCGGATAATTCAGATAATAAGTTTGCAAATACCTGAATTTATTTTCTTAAGTGGTTATTGTCAACTTTATGCAAACAATTTTTAAAACCTGGTAGAACTTGATTTTACTTTCTTAAGTTAGCAAATAATTATGCCGTTCCACTTTGAGACTCAGGAAGATGAGATCTTCCTATGACATACCATTAAATTTCTTGTTAGATTATTTGTAAATCTCTATTTAGTTTAATATTTGGTTTTCCGTTCTGTTTTGTTTTAAATGTTGAAAGTTGCAATTTACTTTTAGTTTTCTCTTAAAATAGAAATTGAATGATTTTTTTACTGATTATATACCTTATGGAGTCCTTGTGAGTCTTTATTACTTACTTTAGATATGGATTATATACTACTATTATATAAATCATGAATATTAAAATCTTAAAAGTCTTACTTTTTTAAGAGGTGAAAACAAGTTAATCATAATAAAAGCGTCAACACGAGGAATAAACCAAAAATATGCATGATTTGAGTAATGTTTTTTTTATAGATACAGCAATGTACCATCTGCTCTAAGATAAAAATAGCAATGTACTTTCTTTGTAGTCATCTGTTCCATAGGTTTTCTTATGTTTGATTATACACCATTATTGTTTCTAAGGTCAAATGCTTGAATATTATTTTTATTATTTCCCATTCTTGTCTTGAGTTCATATGTCTTAACTGCAGATTGCAGAATATATACAATTATAGTCTACACTAAATTCAATTATACATATACATGTAGATAGCCACGTGAATTAGTCAATCAGTTTGGTTAGTGTGGTTAAATGTATACTATCGTGTAAAATTTTATTGATATGCTTGGATGCCTACTTCTTTAGTTCTTTATATTGTTATTTAGTTGTTGGCTTTAAAAAGTAACCATTTCTCTTTTGACCAGAAACTTTGACCATATATCTTGACCAAAATTACAGGCAACTTCACCCGAGCTTTTAAAATATCCAACAAACTTTGAGAGGGCACCCACAAATACCATCAAACTTTTTGATGTTTAGATGTGGCACAACTTGACACCAGTAGGGTAACATCTCAATATATGAGACTATTTCAAACCGTGACAACAGTTAATATGATGAATGCATTTTAACCATGTTTAAGTAGTTAGGAATATTTTCCTGAATGTAACTCACGTGATGGGTAAAAACCTATCAAACTAGACAAAGAAAGATAAAAGATAAATTCTTATTCACAAAAGAATCAAAAGCAAAAAATGATTTTAGAAAATCGTTTTCAAACCATAATGGTTGCAACATTGTGATTACATCTAATATGACGAGAAAAAGGACAATAATAATATAGAATGGTGATTTACGCCTAATATGACGACAGAAAGACAATAATAATATAGAACGGAGTAAAAACGCATTTATGAATTTTCACAAAATGATTTTAATTATGAGACAAGGACAATGAAGCCATCAAACAACTTCTTATTATTAATTTTTTTTTTTTTGGTATTTCCATCAAGCGAATTTGTAGGATAGTAAAATTTGTATTTTAATTCTATATGAAACCTTTATCCAAATGATATCTAATTACTTGCGATGCCCCCTTCTAACATTGCCATCTGCTTCAAAAGCCGCTTGATGCTTTCAAGTTTCAACGCTTACAGATGCTTCGAACACACCATAACACCTCAAACCCTAACCGGCTAACTCAATACCCCAATCCATAAACCATATCTAAAACCCTCTGCCGATGTATTTTGTGTTGTGTTCTTTGTAATATTACATGTTATGGAAAAAAAAAATACCCCCCCCCCTGCGCGGTTTGACACCCGCAATAATGACGAAGTATTCTAAAACAATACGATACTTCTTATATTTAATGTATAATAGCAACGTACATTTATTTAAAACGCAAAACAAGAACCATGCATATTTATTTCTAAATCAGATTACCACCTCCCTAAAATACTATCATTAAAACGAAACTATCTGCTGCAATAAAACTATTTGCCGAAATAAAACTAATCGTCGTAAAAAACTATTTGTTGAATAATACCATCTTTTGCCGCCGCATTGCGCGGGTATGTCGCATTTGTCTAGAGGGATTGCACGTGGTAATACAAAAGTATTAGTGAAGCCTGATGAAAAATTCAAAGGTGATGAAGTTTATACATCCAATGTGGTGTATAAAGAAGTGTTGAGTGATTAATAATGTACAATGAATCATGTATAATTGTAAATTTCATATTCGGTTTATTCTTATATTATATATAATTCTGCTTATTTCTCCTCAAATTACATTAGATACGTCTCATACAACTTATTAACTTTTACGGCTTTTTGTTCATTTTAGCGAAACATCAAACCGAACAACGCAATTGCTCGCCCCTACCATTTTGTGTCCCGGCGCATTGCGCGGGTACACGATTAGTATATATATATATATATATATATATATATATATATATATATATATATATATATATATATATATATATATATATATATATATATATATATATATATATATATATATATATATATATATATATATATATATATATATATATATATAACAACCTCTTAACTTGATTGTCATTTCTTATTTGATTAGGGACACTTGTTTGCAAACAATCACAACATACTTATGGTACATTACTTCGAATGAAGTTTTTATAAAGTTAGAACAATTCATTGATGATTTTTGAATTTCGATTACCTAAGTATAAATATTAATATGATATCAGTTGTCATTTTTCGTGGCTAACTCTTTTGCTACCTCCAAAGTGAATACGAGTAATTTTCTATATAGTTCTAGCAATAATTTGGAGTTTAGTATTTGGAACGGTGAGCAACAATTATAGTGTATATATATAACTTGGATATATAGTAAATGATCTATAAGTTATTAACTGTTGTGCTCTATATTAATATGTTTAATCCATGAATAATTTAACAATTATTCTAAATGTCCATAGTCGATCGTAATTTTGGGAGCAATTATGAACTAAGACTAATATGAATTGGATTGGTTGACTTTCAATACTGAAAGTAGCAAAGAGTTGCAAGCCAAGTTCATATTTATTTATAGGTAGATAAGTATCACTGCTAGAAAAATGGCTTTTCATGACAGACAATGTCTGTCATAAATGACCATAGATGACAGACAAATGTATGTCATTGAAAGCCCTGTCATAAATGAAAGATGACAGACATTTGTCTGTCGTAAATTTATGACATACATTTATGACGGACCATTTGTACGTCGTAATTTGGACACTTTTAAAAAACGACAGAAATTTACGACAGACATTATGTACGTCATGATTTCTGCTTTTGTATAAAAAATACGTATTTCTAAATGTACTAATATTCAATCTAAATCAAATAGAATGTTGCATAATAAAAATGAATTCCATATATACAAACAAATAAAACCCACTACACAAAAAATATAGTTTGCCCCATACAAAGTAGTGTATATAAATGATCACATTACATAGTTTCTCTAAAGTTAAGGGGATAAATAATCAAACAAATCAAACCCTTAATTTTCGTTACTGGCAGGCGTGGTGGTGGTGTAATAAGTTGAGGAGGTGTGGCAGCAACTAGAAGTAGAGTAGCTATCAAATTTTCTTGACAATTAATGTTTACTCGATGCAACAGAAGCATATGTTGTAGTTTCTCCATCCCTTCAAAAGATTAACGCTCCAAAGTATTACTTATAGCAAATTGTAAAATCATCACACGCCTTTCAAAATATAACGTTATGGTGATGTATGCACATAATAACACGACCTACAAAAACAATTAAAAATCAACTTATAAAAGGAAAAACCCAAAAGGTACATAATTTGTGGACTACAATGACGTGGGCAGAAAGAAGTGAGACGAAGCTCCAAGTAGTGTAATATAAAAATATGAAAATTGAAATAAGCAGTGTAACCCAAAAATATAAAACAAATATATGACCATTTAGTCAAGTATAATGTTGCCGAGTGTAAAAAACAACATAAACTAAAATATTTGTAAGAACTTGGCAGTGACAACATAGGATAGCATACCTGCCAAACTATTGACCAATGATGATATCCAGCGACCACAACATATTCAGCATAAACAAGTCCCAACTTCAACAATATTAAAATTGATGATCAAATGAAATAGGAAACTAACTTAAGCAATTGTTTATGTTACATCGAGAGCTTTATTTCAGACTTGAAATGTTGCACAAAGTAGTTTATAATAATTTTAGAGGAATTTAATCTTCAAAACATGTACTTGCCACTTATTGTTAAATAACTACATCCTTGTAAAATGCAACAAGAATAATATATTTAAACAAAAATTAGGATTTTGAACGGAAAGTACTTACATACATCTTAAAAATATATGTTAAACGACAAACTACAACAATTAGAACCAAACTTTTAATATTATTATAAAAAACTTTGATAAATTTTAAAATTGTCGCTATCATACATTTGTGACTATATTAAGCTTTGTTACCACACAAAAATTATGGATGTTGAACATCCGAAGATCGACAATTTGCCCTGGTATACCAGCAAAACAGAAGGGGGTTTTCATCTGCAATTTTCCATGGCTAAGTATTGTCGGACTTACACGGGTTTTCATAGTTCCAAAGCATGATTCATGAGCATTCTTCTGCAACAATAACGAACAAGTCCCAAAGCATCAAAAGCATCTCTGCATAGATCAACAGGAAAAGAACTTACATTATAAGTGAATTAAAGTTCTTATTCACCAACACAATAATTACTAAAGGAAAATGAAAATATGCATCCATAGGAGAGTAGTGACTAGGTTCACTGTGTTTAACATTTGATTAATCGCCAAAAGACTAAAAAATTATCAAGTGTTTCAGATCATTAAATTTTATATTTCTAATACAAAGGGCAAAGTTGGAAAGATGTGTTTTCTATGAAGAGACTACAACCCAAAAACACACTGTCAATAATTACACTTTAAAATAAGTTAAAATTCAAAAACATGTCACCTGTAAGTAAACTTTCCGTGTGTAAAATACCTTTGAAAATCTCTTCAAAGTATAAACCTATGGCTATCCATGGAACTTCCCCTGCTTAGCAGAATCAGTGAGTTCTCGATGTGATTCCATAGTTTAGGAATGTTTACAGAATGGAATTATAAGCATAGAATCTAAACCTAAGTGAGTCCTGACATGCTAAATTTCGACACAACCATATATAAATGGGAATTAACATTAAGGTTCCTAAATAAAGTCCAAAGTCTTGAAATTCGGTTCACTGTTTCCATGGATGGAAGTGGAAACTTATTGTGGAAGGACCAATTCAATCGACGGTCCTACTGTGGACTGTGGACGAGTTCACAACTCACCAGTAACGAATCTGAATCACACACCAAGCGATAATCGTGTTCAACAATTCAACATTTGAGTTTGGAATGTGTATTAACGATTACATAGCTATAACGAAAACAGAAGCCAAGCAGGAAGTTGGGAAGAGTAATTAGATGATTACTGGTAGCGTCGTTATCGTCGGTGGCCGGATGATTGATGACAAAGACGATGGCTGCTGGGGAAGACGGAAGATCGACGACCGATAGGAGTGGGAAGCGGCGATTGAAGAAGTCGAGATGCATATAACCCTAGTTATAGACTCGCAATTTTTAGGCATTAGATATAGCGGGTTAATGTTCAATTTTTTAGGAATTAGCAGGAGTTGAAAATTTTAATTTAAAACTTGTGTTTTTTTTTTCAGTTCTAGACAATAGTTCATGACAGACTTTTTTCATGTCGTGAATTTTCAAAAAATATGACAGAGTTTTATGACAGACACTTATGCTTGTCGTAAATCAGCGTAGATGACAAATTTTTACGACAGCTATTTTGTACGTCGTAAATCGTCTGTCATTAAAAGACATTTTTTCTACTAGTGTATTGGACGTGACCCACCTCAAGATTACTTAATGGATCGTCGTCATAAGTAAATATTGAACAAAGGTTTTATCTTTGCATCCTTAAACCTGAGATATATATTAGGGACTCAAGATTGTAGGGAGTATTGTACTTTAATATGGTTAAATGTTGTCCATGATAGTTATAAAGGCCATGTTAGGTATAGTATGAACTATATATATGAGATTCATATGTAGTTAAGACGAGATTTGTTCCTCTTATGTGTTGAGACTTGATAGTTAGACATCTAAGGCCTGAATAAGTTGAACACAAATGAGAATGATCTGGATCCATGTCTCATGTTCAACACGGTGCCTGTAACAAAGGGATGATCGATAAATACAACCTTATACACCAATTGTAGCTTTGGAGTTTTGGGAATCGGGTGTTTATGAATGGTGCACACTTCATATGTTATTGAGGACAGTGAAATGTTGCTAGAAGTTCACCACTTTTGGTCCCGATCTACAATGAATATTGATCAAGTGGGAGATTATTAGTACAAAGTACTCAATAATCATTTTAGAATGGTAATGCCAATGTACATATGATCCTAAAGGGTCACACCAATAATAAGTGACGATATCCTAATGAATATTCAATGTGAGATTAAGTTTCATATCAAAATGATCATACTCTTGTGTTTATAATTTTATGTGATAAAATGGAAATTCATATGATAATGAAATTAGCGAGAATAAATACTTAAAGTAAATATTTATATCATTTAAGGAGTTAAATGATAAGTTTATTTAAATGTTAATTAAACACACACACATATGTATATATGTGTGTGTATATATATATATATATATATATATATATATATATATATATAATATGATTAAAAATGTTTTAATTATATTATTAAATATTAAATAAAGAGATATAAAGAAAGTTTACATTTTATAAAAGGTTTCTAGAAGCTTTTTTTGTAAAATATTAAGTTATGACACATCACTTAAGTAAAGTGGTATTTCTCTTATCAAAATCAAATTTGGTTTGAAAAGAGTGTAATCATCCACCACCTTTTTCAACCAATACATATGCACCTTTGGTGTGACCAAAGGCACTTCACATGTAGTATAAATGGGTGTGAGAAGTTGAGAAAAATAGCCAACTAGTTGAGTTCTTCCTTTACTCATACACACACACACACACACACACTCTCTCTCTCTCTCTCCCCCTTTCTCTCTCTTGCTCTTTAGATTTTGTCTCTAAAAGTAGTTTAGGGTTTTATTGTTTTGATGAACTCTCTTAAAGATTAAACCTTAGTTTTAATTTTCATGCTTAAGAGATTCAAACACAAAGACAAGTAAGGTCTAGCAACCAAGGGTATCTTCCATGGTGCAAACGCTTGTTGGTGGATCACCATTAGAGAGGATCTATTTAGTCCTTCATGCACTTCATTAACATCCAACTTTCTTGGATCCAATGGTTACAAAGGTTGTAATCCTAAACCCAATATATTTGTATTTTATTTAGTTATTTTTTTCATGCATGGAACAATACGATCTTGGTTTGGGAATAAAATTGTTTTCATGCGTTTTGTTCAAACCAATTTTATGAGAAAACCTTTTGAACATGCATATGGGATTCTAACAAAGTGAAAAGTCTAAACTTCACCCATTGGCTGTTGTGGGTGGTGCCATGGCTGAGAACAAGAGAGAGAGAGAGAGAGAAAGAGAAAGTGTGAGGGAGTTCCAAACTTCCAAATTGGTCCCACTCATCATGCTTATAGTTTATGCAAAATCATCCGATGATTTATATAAAGTATATGTATCTTTTCTTATTTAAACTAATCCTCTTAACATACATAAACACCTTTTATATAGTTACATGTTATCATTCATACAATATAAATAAATTGCATTTTATTTACTTTACACTTTAAAACAAATAAGATGTGCAAAATTATTTATTTAAAATCATGTAACTCATTTAAATGATTTTATCCACACATACTTAAATTAGTTCATACCATATGAATTGAGTTAAATCATAACGTGATTTTACATAAAATAACAATTACAAGGTTTGCAATATTTTATTAATGAATCAAATTCCTTATAAAATGTCTAATGTAATCTTCTTACTATTGGTGTGACATATAAGATTATAAGTTATTAGTAAATATCATTTTATAATGATTATTGAGCACTTAGAACCAACACATACATACATACATACATACATACATACATACATACATACATACATACATACATACATACATACAACGATTTTGAGTTTTACATGTTGAAAGATAACGTATATTTAAAAATCCTATTTTTTATCCATTTCCTTGTAAGTGAGTGGTGTAACATCATGCTTTCATTTTTTTCCTTTTATAGCATTATACTTTCACATTGTTTGTTGCTAAAGCATGTACTTTATAAAATCTACAAATTATAACGAAGTACTTTCATTTTATATTATATTATATATAATGAATAATTTATTTATGGTGTTTTACCTTATGAATATGCATATTATTTATTCATTCATATTTTCTAGAGATCCATATTTGCTAATAGTTAAATTTTGTTGGTGATTTATGTCAGTTTTTAGAGATCCATACAACGTGTAAAATGTCAGTTTTGGGACAGAAACAATGTTGCAATGAAACTCGGGCCGTGTCAGGATAACACGGGCCGTGTTTCGAGCCCAGTGACAGTTTTTTGACAGGTTTTATAGCCGTTTTTAGTCATTTCTAGGGTACAAAAACACATCTTTCTCTCATTCTCTGATCTAGAATTCACTCTGAATCTTATCCAATCAAAGATTTGATTGTACCATCAAAATACTTTGATTTGAAAGTGATTCTTACACAATTTTCAGAGATCCAAGCCATTGTTCATCCCCATTTCTAACAAAAATCAAAGTATTTTCTGCAACAATGGTAAATGAAACTTCTGTGAAAGATATGACAAGCAAATTTGACAAGTTAACCAAGTTTGAAGGCCAAGATTTCAGGAGATGGCAAAAGAAGATGCACTTTCTTCTCACAACCCTCAAAGTGGTGTATGTTCTAAGTACTCCCATGCCTGAAGCTGTTGAAGATGAACCCCTGGAGGCAACAAGAAGGAGATCAAAGTGGGAGAACGATGATTATATATGTCGTGGTCACATTCTCAATGGTATGTCTGATTCTCTGTTTGATGTTTATCAAAATGTTGAATCTGCAAAAGAACTATGCGATTCGTTGGAATCCAAGTACATGGCTGAAGATGCTTCTAGTAAGAAGTTTCTTGTAAGCAATTTCATGGGATACAAAATGATTAATTCCAGGCCTGTGATGGAACAATACCATGAAATGTTAAGGATTTTAGGACAATTTGCTCAACACAATTTGAAGATGGATGAAGCCATTTCTGTGGCTGTCATCATTGACAAATTGCCCCCATCCTGGAAAGATTTTAAACACACTTTAAAACACAAGAAGGAAGAGTTGACTTTGGTTCAACTTGGAAGCCATTTACGGATTGAGGAGTCTTTAAAGACTCAAGAACTCGATAACAATCCTAAAGGCAAGAACCAAATTGGTTCTTCTTCTGTGAACATGGTGGAAGGAGAAGGATCTAAGAATTCCAATAAGTTTAAAGGTAAAAGGAAGTTTAAAGGGAAAGATGACAAGTCTTCAAACAAAAAGGCTACGTTGGTTTGTTGGGGTTGTAACAAACCGGGTCATCTCAAGAAAGATTGTCGCCTCCGTAAGGTGAACAAGGACAAGGATGTGGGTCCAAGTGGATCTAAGGATCCGGATAAGCAACAAGGTCAGAAATCTGATTTTATTCAAAATCTTAAATATGTGTAGAATTATGTTTCTGTGATTTCTGAAGCATTCTATGTGCAGGATGATGATGTTGCATGGTGGGTTGATTCGGGTGCAACAAGTCATGTTTGCAAGGATCTTCGTTGGTTTAAAGACTATCAACCAATTGAAGATGGACCTGTTGTAAAGATGGGGAATGTTGCTACCGAACCAATCAAGGGACTAGGATCTGTTTTACTTAATTTTACTTCTGGAAAATGTTTATCTTTAGACAATGTATTGTATGTACCGGGGATTCGAAAGAACCTCTTATCTGAAATTGTATTAAGTAAGTGTGGTTATAAACAAGTATTAGAAAGTGACAAGTATATCTTATCAAGACATGGTACTTTTGTGGGATTTGGATATGTATGTAATGGTATGATTAGGCTTAATCTTAATTATCCTTCTTATGATAATTCGATTTGTATGGCTTCAACTAGTACTAGCAATAGTTTGAATAAATCACAATTATGGTATGCTAGACTAGGACATATTCATTACAAGAGATTAAAAGACATGTCTAAAATGAGTATGATTCCTGCTTTTGATATGAATATTGAGAAATGTAAAACTTGTATGTTGACTAAAATCACTAGACAACCTTTCAAAGATGTTGTTAGGGAAAGCAAGGTGTTGGAACTCATACATAGTGACTTGTGTGATTTCCATGCAACACCTTCCCTAGGAAACAAAAAGTATGTTGTTACTTTTATTGATGATGCATCTAGATATTGTTATGTCTATTTGTTGCATTCTAAAGATGAAGCTCTTGATAAATTTAAAATTTATAAACAACAAGTAGAGCTACATAAGAATGAGTTAATAAAGGTTTTGCGTACGGATAGGGGTGGTGAATATTATGATCCGGTTTATTTTGAATCTACCGAAATAATACACCAAACCACTGCTCCTTATACACCACAACAAAATGGTGTAGCTGAAAGGAAGAATAGGACCTTGAAAGAAATGGTTAATTCCATGTTGTCCTATTCTGGTCTTAGTGAAGGATTTTGGGGTGAGGCTATGTTAACAGCCTGTTATATTTTGAACCGAACTCCAAACAAAAAGAGTAAGGCTAGTCCTTATGAACTTTGGCATAAAAAGGTGCCAATTTTGAGTTATTTCAAGGTTTGGGGTTGTAGAGCTGTTGTAAGACTCACTGAACCAAAAAGGAAAAACTTGGGAGAAAAGGGTATAGATTGTATCTTCATTGGGTATGCTGAGCATTCCAAGGCATATAGATTCTATGTTATAGAATCTAATGACTCGGTGTCTGTGAACACTGTTATAGAGTCAAGAGATGCTATCTTTGATGAAGAGAGATTTACTTCTATACCTAGACCAAGGGACTTGATTTAGCAATCTTCTAGCAAGAACACAACTCAAGGAGAAAATGTCTCTACTGGTACAAGTTCTGTACCTGAACCTAGGAGGAGTACTAGGACAAGAAAAGCTAAGTCTTTTGGATCTGATTTTCAACTTTATTTAGTTGAAGGAACAAGAGATGAGACCATCTCTGAACATCAATATTGTTATATTATTGAGGAGGATCCAAAGACATTTAGTGAAGCTATGGCTTCAAGAGATGTTCATTTCCGGAAAGAAGCTATTCATGATGAAATAGATTCTATCATGCATAAGTCATAATAATACTTGGGTATTGGCTGATTTACCTCCTGGATGCAAGGCATTAGGCTGTAAATGGATCCTCAAAAGGAAAATGAAAGTGGATGGCACAATAGATAAGTATAAAGCCAGATTGGTTATCCAAGGCTTTAGGCAAAAAGAAGGTATTGAATTCTTTGATACTTATGCTCCTGTGGCTAGAATATCTACTATTAGATTATTGTTGGCTCTTACAGCAATACATAATCTTGTAATTCATCAAATGGATGTGAAAACTGCATTCTTGAATGGTGAATTAAATGAGGAGATTTACATGAAACAACCTGAAGGGTTTGTGATGCCTGGACATGAAAACAAGGTTTGCAAGTTAAAGAAATCATTATATGGTTTGAAACAAGCACCAAAACAATGGCATCAAAAATTTGATGATGTGATCTTGTCTAATGGTTTTGCATTAAACCAAGCTGACAAGTATGTATATAGCAAATTTGATACTTCTGGAAAAGGAATTATAATTTGTCTATATGTAGATGATATGTTGATTTTTGGTACTAGTCAAGATGAAGTTGACAAAACCAAGAAATTCTTATCATCTAGTTTTGACATGAAAGACATGGGGGAGGCGGATGTGATTCTTGGTATAAGAATCAAGCGTGGAAACAATGGTATTTCAATCACTCAATCTCATTATATTGAGAAGATATTGAAAAAGTTCAACTTTGAGAATTGTTCTCCTGTTAGCACTCCTATAGATCCTAGTCTTAAGCTTCTACCTAATAAAGGATCTCCTGTGTCTCAAATATAATACTCAAGGGCTATTGGTTGTCTTATGTACGCCATGATTAGCACTAGGCCTGATATTGCTTATGCTGTAGGAAAGCTCAGTAGGTATACTAGCAATCCTAGTTCACATCATTGGCAAGCCATAAATAGAGTATTCAAGTATTTGAAAGGAACCATTGATTATGGTTTGACATACAGTGGATACCCTTCGGTGTTAGAAGGTTATTCAGATGCTAGTTGGATTAACAATTTAGAGGATCACTCCTCCACAAGTGGTTGGGTATTCCTTCTAGAGGAGGTGTTATTTCTTGGGCATCCAAGAAACAGACTTGTATTACAAGTTCAACCATGGAATCTGAATTCATAGCATTGGCTGCTGCTGGCAAAGAAGCAGAGTGGCTCAGGAATTTAATTTATAAAATTCCATTATGGCCTAAACCGATATCTACCATTTCTATCAGGTGTGATAGTGCTGCAACTTTGGCTAAGGTTTATAGTCAAGTGTATAATGGGAAGTCTAGACATTTAGATGTTAGACATAGTATGATTCGTGAACTCATAACGAATGGTGTGATATCTGTGGAGTTTTTAAGGACTCAGTTAAATTTAGCCGATCATCTAACCAAAGGGTTAGCGAGAGATCTTGTGCACAAGGCGGCTGTAGGGATGGGTTTGAAGTCCACCTAAAAATCTTTGATATTGAGATACCCAATTCTCATCTAATTGAACATTAGATGCTGAATTCAATGTGGAAAGCTTAATATTTGAAGATTGGAACACATTATTGTTTATATCATCCCAAGGTATGTGTTCAGTACTGCAAGTGAAGGAGGTTGAAATTTATTTTCTTAATAGTTTTTTGAAAAATTGCATACGCAGGTGCAAGAATAAAAGAACTACCTATATAAGCATGAAGTTTAGCTGCTTCAAGAAGCTTGGGACTTAGCTTTGATATGTTTATTGAAGGATAGGACACAAGCTAGTAAAAATAGTGTCAAGTTAGAACTTATGAGAATGTAAACTGGTGTGTGTTATTATCTTCATGTATTCACTATGAATAGAAAGGGTTCAATCCTTAGTGACACCCTGATATTCGAATATTTGGAATGTGTAATACACCAATGTGAAATTCAATCGTCACGATATTTCATTTATGCATCAGTTTGTTATAGTTATGTTTTATTTAAGTTAATAAAGGTTACACTTAAATGGGGGAGGTTTGTTGGTGATTTATGAAATTACCAATATGTATTTAAGTGTAATGGATTAATTTTGTTGACCAAATGTGATCTTAACAAACATTAAACAAGTAAGGAAGGTGTGGAGTACACACTTGTTTGAATTTGTCAAGATACAAAGTAAAAAACTGTTAAAAACTATCATTTTCCAAAAATCATCCTGACACGGGCCGTGTTAGGATAACACGGGCCGTGTCAGGATTACAGAAGCAATTTTGGAAAATAACACGGGCCGTGTCAGGATAACACGGGCCGTGTAAAATGTCAGTTTTGGGACAGAAACAATGTTGCAATGAAACTCGGGCCGTGTCAGGATAACACGGGCCGTGTTTCGAGCCCAGTGACAGTTTTTTGACAGGTTTTATAGCCGTTTTTGGTCATTTCTAAGGTACGAAAACACATATTTCTCTCATTATCTGATCTAGAATTCACTCTGAATCTTATCCAATCAAAGATTTGATTGTACCATCAAAATACTTTGATTTGAAAGTGATTCTTACACGATTTTCAGAGATCCAAGCCATTGTTCATCCCCATTTCTAACAAATTTTTTGTCGAGCACAGTCATCAACACTTATGCGATGGAAACAACAATGCTGGAAAAATTTAAGCAAAATATGAAGGCATTCTAACTTTGATAACTTTAACAAAGGTATTTTTTCATATTGTAACGTTAATAATCAAGTTGATATCATATATTGGTTTTAAAAGATTTTGTTTTATATTCGTGTCAGTTCGCAGTTCGCTGTTGTATGTCAGATTAGCTAACAATAAGTAACAAAAAGAAAATACCAAAATTATAGTAAGAAGAGACGAAGCAACACAAATTTGTCACTAACCGATAATCTTACTTTAGTGACAAACTTCCATCGTATACGTCACAACAAATCATAATAAATCACCATTAGAAGTATCACAATCGGACTAGGGACAAAAATACTCGTCCATAGTAGCGACAAAGTATTTGTTGTTATTCCGTTGCAAGCTATCATTATCGACAAGTTTCACATAAGTTCACAATGGTAGGTCCGTCGCTAAAATAAAAGGGACCGTTACTAAAATTTTGTGAGGCAATATTTTCTGATAGATCAATTTCGTCAACATTTCATCCTTATGGTTATTATCAACTGATCTACCTATCACCGTCACATGATTTTCTAACAAATAAAACAAAGACATATGAACGTATCTGGCTCAAGAGCTAGTTTGGTACAAAACAATTATTAACAAAAACCGAACCGATTTGGATGATTGGATCAATCAGTTTATTGTTTCATTAATATGATCATTCCATTTTGGTCTGATCCGTTGGTCCAATTCAAACTTCTCTAATCACCGTATGAATACATATTTTTGTGAAAACAATTAGATATATTAAAATTACATTTTAGCGAGTTTTTTCCTTTCCGAAATAAACAAAATACTACAATTATATAATCAATAAAATCTCAAAGGAAATGTTACTAAATTTCGAAGACCCGATTAAGAGCAGTTAGATGGATACCAATACTTCAAGTGCAATAATAAAGGATATATCGGAAAAAGTGAGTCATAAGTCATGTTTTTTGGGGGTTTTGATAATTCACATCAAATAGATTTGCGTACATATTTGGCGGTAACGTTTGGTGGGAGTGCCAAAACTCAAAAAAACCAAATACGAGCAATAATATTACAAAATGGTCCTCCACTATTATTGAACCTTCATTTCTTTCCTCAAATATACACTTTCCCATCCAATTTCTAGAATATAAAGCTTGTAACCGTTTGGGTCATCCTTGAACACTAACTTAGCACCATTCAAATATATTTGTTTTAAAACTAACTTTCCTCAAATATACACTTTCCCATACAATGCCATTTTATAATTGTTTTGTATGAATCATGTTTTTTCTCCTATATTGTCGCTTTTTAAACATATATGTACGACAATTACCAATATATCGTATATGACTACTATATGATTATTGCACGTACTTGCAGATGTTCTAGCCATTAAGTATACATGAAAAATATTAATTAAGCAATGCATACAATCCATATTTTCGTATTGATATTGTATCAATTAAATTGCTAAAACAACACAACGTGAAAAAAGAGAGCTATATAGTCTTGTTATGTTCCAAAATAATAAAAACCCCATTATAATGAAGATGTAACAAACATATGAAACCAAAACTATAAAGATAAACAAGTAATTAGCGTGATATAACTCAGATTTAGAAATCTTGCAACATTTGATTTCTTTAGACATGCATACATACATACTCCACACAAAAATAGAGTATGCCTTTAGAAGAAGCAACCATTGAGATCTAAACTTCCCTAATGCATAACATATCATACATGTAAATTGTTTCCACATATTATATTACATGATTAAAAGGAGTATATCACTTGGTGTTAGAGTATGTATTGATACAAATTATAACATTGATTGTTCCGTTGGGCACTATTGCAAAGAGGGAAAGAACTAAAACACTCATCACAAGCGTTTTTTAGTGACCACAATAAAAAAAGGAACCGATGTATTAAAATTACTTGTAAGGACTGAAACCTAAATTATTTTTCTCAAGGGACAAATAATGAATATTAAAGAATAAACAAGGGGCCATATTTTTATTTATCCGATATAAAAACACAATCCGCTCTAAATAATTAACCCCCACTTCCGTGTACAGCACGTCTACTCTACAAACAATTGGATCCCATTGCACCCTCGTATATTCAACGCGCACGTACAAGACATGCGCTCACTAAGCGAGTGGTCAACAACCTACCCGGATTTTTCCGTTTTAAACTCCGAAACCCAAAAAACCCTTCTCTACAAGAACCTCCGCCCCTGCCTCTCTTTTTTCCCTTAACATGACTCAGTGAGACGCCATAGATATACATAGAGAGGGAAATCGGTACATACAGAGAGGGCTAAAACCTAATCGGAGTCAATCGGAGACCGGAAGGCTCGTGGAAATTGAATCAGAAGGTTGATTGGTGGGTTCTAGGGTTTCATTTTTGGTATCGTCGTCAATCTGATCAAATCGAGCAGGTTTCGAGGTAAGTGATTGTGGTTATTAATATCGAGCTCTCACAGGCTGAATTTGAAGTTACGGTTAAGGATAACATTATATGAATCGTTTTGAATCGCGAGAGGAATACGTATGAGTGTGGAGATATAGGTATAGAGGAGCTATTATAACATATAGTGCCGGTTGTTGTCATGCGATTATCTCGGACTGCTTTTCTTTCGAACAAGAAGAGGAACCAGAGCGTGATTAGGGCTAAAAAGAAACATAAGAAGCTTGATGCGATATGTGAAGATACGTTCAAGCAGAACCGTGATAAGATAGAACCTCTCAAATTGAGTGAGGTCAATGATGATACATCGGAGGTTAGGCGGAGTTCCAGGGTGAGACGAGCTCCGTCAGTGCTGGATGCGTCACCTTGTCCTCCTAAAAAGCGGAAGATAAGTAACCGAAATGTGGATGGTTCTTCTAGAAGAGGTGGAGACAGGGACCGTGTGGGTTTGGAGGAGGAAGAATCGGGAGAATGGAAGTCTAGGTTGAGAGCTAGGGGTAGGAAGGTGACTTTCATGAATGGGGAATCTTCTCCCAGGAGCAAGAAGAAGCTCTTTAGTCATTCAGATAGTGTTAAGGAAGAATCAGATCTGGTGGATTCACATTTAGATGACAAGAAAGGGGGTTTGGTAGGTGAGACCTTGATGGTTGTTCAACCAAAACGACCTGGTAGAATCAAAGCTTCAAATGTTGTTAGCATTGGACGAGAAGACATTAGTTTGGGAAACAGTGATAAAGATGAAGAAGAAACAAATGTTCTACATGTAGCAAAAGACAAGAATAAGGGTTTCATATCAGACAACGGTGCTGCTATTGAATCACCAAATCAGGGGAATGAAGTTCCAGATACCTCTGATTCAAAAGATAATGCCAATAACATGGTCCAATCTCCTGAACAGAGTACGCCAGTGGAACAAGAACAACCTGAATCTGGTGAGAGAGAAAACCAAAGTTTGCAACAAGAAGCTACTTCTGCCCCTGAAAATCATGTTGAAGATGGTTCCTTACATGCTAACCATTTGCAAGAGGAGGACTCCAAGTTAGTTAATGAAGACAAACACTCTCCAAATCACAGACAACATAAACCTCGGATCAAAAAAGGGAGGTGTTGTGGTATGTGTGGTGGTGGAATCAATGGTAAACCTCCAAAGATCTTGGTTCATGATGGGGCTGGAAGTGATAATGAAGCATACAGTGGTTCTTCATCATCTGAAGAACCTACTTATGATTTATGGGATGGATTTGGTGATGAACCTGGTTGGCTTGGACATCTCTTGGGTCCCATTAATGACCGTTTTGGTATTGCTGGTATATGGGTTCATCAACAATGTGCTGTTTGGAGTCCAGAGGTATGTTATGTTTCATTCATTAAAACCGATAATTTACTCTTTAAATTCTCATCCTCATTCTCTTTGTAGGTTTATTTTGCTGGTTTAGGATGCTTGAAAAATGTAAGATCAGCTCTTTGTAGAGGAAGGGTATTGAAATGCAGCCGATGTGGGAGGCGAGGTGCCACAATTGGTTGTCGTGTAGACAGGTGTCCAAGAACTTATCACCTGGTAATCTTTGATTCCTTTCATTCCCATTTTCTTACATTTTCCCGCTTATAATTCTTCAAATTCTTACCCCCATTCTATTTTTTTTCACTCAGCCTTGTGCTCGAGTCAACGGTTGCATCTTTGACCACCGGAAATTCCTCATAGCCTGCACAGACCACCGCCACCTATTCCAACCTCACGGCACAAAATACCTCGAAACCCTAAAAAAAATCAAAACCAAAAAAATAAAATCACAAATGCGAAAAATCTCAAACGATGCCTCACGAAAAGACCACGAAGCAGAAGAAAAATGGCTCGAAAACTGTGGAGAAGACGAAGAGTTTCTAAAACGCGAAAGCAAAAGACTTCACCGCGATCTTTCACGAATCGCACCCGTTTACATCGGCGGTCCATCTCCGGAATCCCCAATTCCATTCCAAGGTTGGGAATCTGTCGGCGGACTCCAACCCGTAATCCAATCGCTAAAAGAAGTCGTCATTTTACCATTACTCTACCCCGAATTTTTCGAAAATGTCGGTTTAACCCCTCCTCGAGGCGTCCTCTTACACGGGTACCCCGGAACCGGTAAAACATTAGTTGTCCGTTCGTTAATCGGGTCATGCGCGCGTGGCGATAAAAGAATCGCGTATTTTGCGCGTAAAGGCGCGGATTGTTTAGGAAAATACGTCGGTGACGCGGAACGCCAGCTCAGACTTCTATTCCACGTGGCGGAGAAATCTCAACCGTCGATTATCTTCTTCGACGAGATCGACGGTTTAGCTCCCTCGCGTACCCGACAACAAGACCAAACACACAACTCGGTTGTTTCCACTTTGTTAGCTTTACTCGACGGGTTAAAATCCCGCGGGTCGGTTATTGTAATCGGGGCAACGAACCGACCCGACGCGATCGACCCGGCTTTGAGACGACCCGGGAGATTCGACCGCGAGATTTATTTCCCGCTTCCGGGTGTGAAAGACCGCGAAGAAATTCTCTCACTTCATACCAACAAATGGCCTAGTGTTATGGACAAGTCTTTGTTAAAGTTGATTGCTAAAAAGACAGTTGGTTTTGCGGGCGCGGATTTGCAAGCGCTTTGTACGCAAACCGCGATTATCGCGCTAAAAAGACGGTGTCCGTGGGAGAAGCTTTTGTCGTGTGCGGAAGAGAAAGGGCGTTTTGGGAAACGACCGGTTTTGCCTTCTTTCACGGTTCACGAGAAAGATTGGTTGGAGGCGATTGCGTGTGCGCCGCCTCCGTGTTCCCGTAGGGAAGCGGGGATGGCGGCGAATGATATCGCGACATCTGTCCTTCCGGTTTATCTTTTACCGTGTTTGATTCGTTCGGTTATTAGATTTGTTTTATCGTTGTATTTAGACGGGCGCGTGTCTTTACCGGGTTCGTTGTTAACAGCGGCTGAAACGGTCAAGACGGTGATTGTTAACATTTTGGGTGAAAGGAATGAGAGGAGTGATTGTTGGTGGTTGAAAGTTGAGGATTTGATGGAAGATGCTGACGTGGCGAGTGAGGTGGAGATCGGTCTTGTACGTGCGGGTGTGTTAGTTGGAAACGATGACAACGGGGCGTCTTTGAAAGTGCACGATGGATTTTTCCAGAATGATTTGTATAAAAAACAAAAGGGTTTTTGTGTGTTGATTTCTGGAAGTCAAAGAAGTGGTCAAAGGCATTTAGCTTCTTGTGTTCTTCAGTGTTTTGTTGGAAATGCGGTTCTTCAAAAGGTTGATTTGGCTACCATGTTACAGGAAGGAGCCGGTGACATGGTTCAGGGACTGTCTCAGATTTTAGGTAATCCTTAAATAGAATTTATTTATTTATTGCATGTTTTTATAATTATAATAATGATAAATTATTTGCAGTGAGATGTGCGGGTGTTGGTTCATGTATGATATTCATGCCAAGAATCGATTTATGGGCCGTGTCAACAAAACTTGATGAGGAAGAAAACGAGACGAAAATACCCCCGATCTTAAACTCATCTGATCTTTGGAGCTCTTTTGTTGAACAGGCAGAATCCATATTCATATCCTCATCCTTAATGATACTGGTAAGACAATTCATCTTTGTAAATTATTGAAAGACCAAAATACCCTTGTTCTTGATAACCGTTATTGTTTTTAAACAGGCTACATCAGAAGTTCCGTTTGAACTACTCCCGTTAAGAATAAAGGATTTTTTCGGGAAAACAAACAAACAGAACCTCAATCCTTCAAGTCACACCGGGACCACAATACCGAGATTTTCAGTAAACGTTGACCAGAGCTTTGACCGTGAAACTGTCATCGCTTCCTCCGCTAAAAAGCTATCAAATGACGTGGCACGGTATTTCGTCGAGCTGACTCATCAAAAATCTCATGAAACCACCATTGACGCTGACGTGGACACCGACACACCTATTGAAGAATACACGTTTCAAAACCAAAATCCCTCTTCACTCCCACCTACCACCAAAAAGGAAGAAAAAGGGAAATCAAACTTACTGTTGGCAATATCAACATTTGGGTACCAAATTTTACAGTATCCCCAATTTGCTGAACTTTGTTGGGTGACATCTAAGTTAAAAGAAGGGCCGTCTGCTGAAACTGACGGGCCATGGAAAGGGTGGCCTTTTAATTCCTGTATTATTCGACCTAGTGCCACGTCAGCAAAGTTGGCGGTTGGTGGTGGTTCTGGGAATGGTAAAAGTAAAGAGAAATACGGTTTAGTTCATGGGTTAATTGCTGTTGGTTTAATGGCGTATAGAGGCGTGTACACGTCACTAAGAGAAGTTTCGGGAGATGTTCGGAAAGTGTTGGAGATTTTAACTTCGCAAATTACTGCGAGAGTTGAAGGTGGAAAAGATAGACGACAATTTGGTCGTGTTTTATCGCAAGTTGCGTATTTTGAAGATTTGGTGAACAGCTGGGCATACACTCTCCAAAGGTATATTACTATATTATATATATTTATTAATATTAATATTTGTTTTTGTTAAAATTAAACAATGAAGATGAGGAACTCAGTCGGTGATTAAGCCATATAATGAATCAAAAATAAATTAAATATTGGTGTGGATGCCATGTGGACATTTGTATGCCAGCTAAACACCAAAAATGGTCATACTCGTGTTTTCGAGCAATGACGGTTATATAAAATTTTGAGCAAATTACAAAAATGGTCCCTGAGTTTATCTGCGAGGAAGAGACGCTGACGAGTTTAACAAAATATCTTTTATATAATGGGGCCTAGTCATTATAATTGTATAATAAAGTTAAAATAAATAACAAATATCTATTAAATAATCAGATAACGGCCAAGGACCAAAATTGTTAGAAAACTACAAAATAAGGACCATATTCTTTAGGAAATTTTAAAATAAGGAACAAAATTGTAAGATCAAACTTTTTGGGACCAAAATTGTTAGAAAACTACAAAATAAGGACCATAATTGTAAGGAAATTTTAAAATAAGGGCCATAATCGTAGGGAAATTTTAAAATAAGGACAATTTGCAAGATAAAACTTTAGGGGACGAAAATCGTTAGGAAACTTCAAAATAAGGACCATATTGATAGGAAATTTCAAAATAAGGACCAAAAGTGCAAGATAAAACTTTTTTGGGACCAAAATAGTTAGGAAATATGAAAATAAGGACCATAATTGTTGTGAAATTTCAAAATAAGGACAAAACTTGCAAGATAAAACTTTCGGGGACGAAAATTGCAAAAAGTAGATAAACTCAGGGACCGTTTTTTCCATTTTTTATCTTAATATTTTTATTTGTTCTCTAATTCAGTCTGGAGACACCTCCCCAAGTTCTGGAGTCAAAGACTGCTATTGTTCAAAGTAACGAGCATATGGACAAACCCTCACATTCAGAATCCATGAAAGAAAACACAGAACCACTTGATGATAAATTGAACGAAGGAGATAAATCCACTGACCACGTGGCATCTGTAGATGAATCCATGAAAGAAAACACAGAACCACTTGATGATAAATTGAACGAAGGAGATAAATCCACTGACCACGTGGCATCTGTAGATGAATCCAACAGTGTTATACAAACTCAAGAGTCTACTTCCTTCAAGGACCCCCAAATTGCTCACATACTAAAAGACTCCAACGAAGTTGTTCTAGAATCTTCTAAATACACGGAACATTCCAACGGATTTACCCACGATGTTCCTAGTACCTCAGACGACCAAATATTATCCAATTCAACCAATAACAACCAAGTTACTCAAACGGGTGAATGTTTGTACCGGTTTTGTCCCGAATGCATGTCAAACCTCCAAAACATAATCCAGACAAAACTAATCTCCTCATGGGACAAAAAAAACCCAAGTGATTTGACAACAGAAGACGTTCACGAAACAGTAACATCATTATCTTTAAATCTTTATAAACGCGTTAGGACATTTTTTCTACAACAGGAAACACGGACTTGTCAATGTGAAGATGGTTGTCATTCGGGTGGCGGTGATGACAGGTGTCGCGTTCCTGGAGATGATTTGGATTTGGAATTAATATACAAAAACGGTGTAGTAGTAATGGGCGTGGGTGTGTTAGATCCTGAAAAGGATGTGTGTTTTCATTGTAAATTTGAGAGACTGTGTCTTTGTTCCGTTATAGAGTATATAGTTGTAGTAATGACTAAACAACAGCCTTCTGGTTGATTTAAGAATTAGTTGGCAGTTTTGACAGGATTTTGGCGGATTAAAGTTAAAGTTAAAGTTGATAAAAGAAAAAAAGAAAAGAAAAGAAGTATTGGTTTCGTTGCAGAGTTAAAGCCTTCTGCATCATCTTGTAAGTCCTTTCTTTCGTTGTTGCTTTTATTGCTTCTTTTTATAAAATTGGATTTTTGAAATTATTGAGAGTTTCTACAAGTTATAGCAATAAGTAGTGACTTGGTTACCTTGTAAACGGGTTAACGGAATTTGCTATAATGAGTAATATTTTCATAGTACGAATAATATAAGTACATATAAAAGAATGAAAAAAGAAAGAAAAATATATTGGGTCTTGCATCATATTAGATGTTGAGTTCTTTAGTGTGTTTGGGATTAATGGAATAAAAGATTATGATAAAATAAATTTTAGTTTTTAAGTAATGTTTGATAAATCAGAATTATGTTAGATTAGAAGAATACATAATTTCGGAGATTATTTTGTTGTATGTAATTGCCGTAAATCAAGATGTGATGTGTTAGGATAAGATTAGTGTATTTAATTTTTCGATAAACCGATTTTCAGATTAGTGGCTTTTTCAGTTATAAGAGATGGATTGAAAATTTTATGTTATTTCTTTGTTTTAAAAGCATTTACAATGGTAAAAGAAAAAGAGAGACAAATAGGATGAAGACCGAAGGGGTTTTAAAACAAAATGAAGTGTCGTCAATGTCGATAAACATAATATTATATAGTTGATGATTATATATTAAAAAAAAAAAGAATTAGTCCTTATAGTAGTGAGATAACCGGTTAAAATCTAACTGGTCATATGTCTATATTTTAAATGCAGTATTTCAATAAATAATATTTGAAAGTTCAATATTTTATTAAGAATAAATGAAAATGTAATGACATAATGATAATTTTAGAAAACTAGTATTTGGACTTTCCGCAAAATGTTGTGGAAGCCCGATATATTGAAAAACGCAGCTCGATAAAAAAACAAATTATATAAGGGACGGAAAATGTAACTTTAAAATATAATAAGGGACCGGAGTCGTAACTTATGAAATCAATAATATAACTTTATAATAAATACTAAACAGGGATGAAAACAATTAATTTGAAATTAGTTGAGAAAAAACGTAAATACAAAAGTACAAAAGTTTGCTAAAAGAAGAATAAAAAATTGTTTTTTTCAAATAAAAGTTTATTTGGATTTGTATCAATCATTCAATTGTATTAGCATATATACTATAATCTGAATTACTATAATCTGAATTTAGTAATTATGATGCAAAAGTAAATCAAATGCACAGTATCATATACTCACAAATTCAAACTTGCAAATTAATATATATATATATATATATATATATATATATATATATATATATATATATATATATATATATATATATATATATATATATAATATGTTATTATATTTTGTATTTAATCTTTTAATCTTTAACATATAATGCCAGAGAAGCCCTGCCCTGGCTTTTTAGTCTGAAAACAGGCCCAGTAAGGCCTTTGGGCTTTGCCTTGGCAGTCCTAGGCTCAAATTCGGGTTCCTGGGCTTTTGTGGTTTTCGTGTTACTGTTTAGACAATCTTTTAAGATATATAAGTTTTCTTTTATTTTAAATGTTTGTTTTTTCTGTCAATCCATCATTTAGGTTTTTATTATATATTTTTAAACTACGGGGCTAAGGAAAATTTGAACTCGTATAACTCATGGTTATAAGATAAGTAGATAACTAGATTATTCCATAGTTGGATGAAATTATAAGCATGAAGAAAATTTTAAAAGGGGAAATTAAAAAAAAAGAATAATTTAATTGGAAGCTACATTTGGATGAGGACTTTTGTATGTAACGAACCTTAATTTTATATATGATTTTGCAATATGGGATGTGTCTCATGCACGGAAGATTAAAAGTATTATAATATCATTTTAAATGATTTTATCGCTTGACATCTATAAAATACAACTTGTACATGTTATATTCGAAACAAAAACTAACCGGACCATCAATTTATTAAAACACCATGAAGTAAACCTTAACATATGCAGGTTTTTCATCTTCATATTCCACATAATACTTGTTAAAAGTTACGATGATTCTCCTACAAAATATTTTAATTAAGGGTTAAAGTCTAATTTGGTCACTTAACTTTGTTTAAGTTCTAAAAGGTCGCTGGTCATAGTGATATTTCGGAAATAAATAAAAAGTTAAGCGACTTTTTAAAACTTAAACAAAGTTAAGTGACCGAATGAACACAAATCAGAAAGTTAAGTGACCAATTCGACCTTAACGCTTTAACTTATTATCCGAATATTTCAATTTTTTAAAAATTTGCATAAATAAACAATCTTATTCTCTAGAAAAAGGTATACAACATTTTTAGGATTCTTCTGTATTATGTTTGCATGTCTATCAAATTCTTCAATCTTGCAAACTATGGTGTTTTTAGTATGGGAAGTGATATTATCATTTAAGAAACTGCTTCATTCACATTAAATATATGTTTTATTGACTTGTACGATAGTTGCAAGTGTGTTGTACATCATGTGGACGAATCAAATTTTCAAATAGAAATATCACTTCCCATTTAGTATTTTGCAAGTACAACATCTATTTACAAAGAAAACTTGAGCATGATATTTGTATAAACTAATATCGAGAGAAACAACTAAGGTTTATTATTGAATAGAACGTGAATAAAAAAAATCAGACAACCATAAACAACAAGCAATCTAGGATTAATACAGTTAAATGGCTAAATAAAAGTCTAATACAAAAATAACATAATAACTTATTACGCTAACAATTTGCATATCAGTAGTTCTTACATATCAAGATTTGACTTCGTCGAAAACCTACCATCAAATGGTAATGTTTTCTTTACTATAAAAAGTAAAGTCATATCATCCATTTGGACTTTAGATTTTGTAAATAATCATATGATATGTTTTAACTTATTTCAAGTGTGCATTACGATGACAACACACTTCATTATAAAACCAAAAACAAACCAACAATGATATAAACTGATACTTTAGAAGTTGATGAGGTGATCAACCATTTGGTTTGTTCAAAAACTGATCGACGTGATAAAGACATGTTGCACTTGCATCTCAAAAGTCAAGTCCTATGGTCCACAAGTTGTTTTACAATTCCAGAACCTACCGAGAGAAAGACATAACGAAAAGGAACGCTCGAGATACTTAAACCAACAAATCAAAGATATTAAAACTTTAAAAGTCGCTAGGTGTTGTTTTGTGGCTATTAATAAGCTGTCGTACACTTGTACCATTTAGAGTTATCTACACATATACCAAATACACGAGTCTTAATTGTAAAGGGAGCATTGATGATTAAATTGATTTGATAGTTGTTGGCGATGTTTTAAAACCCGGGTTGATCCAGCCGGTCGAACCGGTTGGACCGTGACCCAGTGAAGAGAGCGGGTCAAATTATGACATTTTTTGTTAATTTATGACTCGGATCGAACCAGCCGGTTTTATCAAAAAACCGGTTGGACCGGTGACCTGAAACCGGATTTTGATCCAACCGTTGAAACAAAAAATTAGAATTTTGGTTTAAAAACTTGGTTAAAGCGTTCAACACTCGAACTTTTAAGATTAGTTAACCGTTAGTTTATACTCCCTCCGTCCCAAAATGATAGTCCATGTTTCCTTTTTAGTTTGTCCCAAAATATTAGTCCACTTCTAAATATAAATGACATCTTTACCAAAATACCCCTAACTGTAATTGTAACAATCAACACATCTAGTGCCGGCATTAAATGCAAAGAAAGGGTATAACAGTCATTTTGTGGGAAAAAGTAAGATGCATTTAATGTTTTCTTAATCTCTGTGTTTTTTGTCTGTGGACTATCATTTTGGGACGGAGGGAGTAAAATTTAGTCAAATTTTCTTATGGAAACTTGACAAAATATATTTTTGGGTTAATAACATAAAAACCACTGTAATTTGTTCAAAATTCTGGTTTAACCACTATATTTTTTTTTGCTCCATAAAACCACTCATACTTTCAAAAAAATTCCATATTGACCACTGTTTACTTTATTTTATAACTTTTAACGATTATTTTCATTGAAATATTATGTGAAAAGTTTCATATCAATATTTAAAGCAAATATTGGAACTTCATTGCAGTGAAAATGATAAATAAAGTTTTCTACATGTGATTTTGGTCTTTGTAAGTGCAGTTTTTCGGCCACGTTGTGAATGCATAGGGTGTCCAAGTGAATCCACTAAATTATGAATGTGACGGGGGTAAGAAGTGTTCCGAGTTGACGGCATAAAATCTTGCCTTTTATTTGTTATAGTGGTCGCAATGTATCTTTTTGAAAATATGAGTGGTTTTTACGAATTTTTTTGAAAGTATGAGTGGTTTTTTTAGAACAAAAAAAATATAGTGCTTAAACCGGATTTTGGCCAAACTATAGTGGTTTTTATGTTATTAGCCCTATATTTTTTGGTACCAAAAAGATGAAATTACATTGGTTATGTTTTATAAATATATAATTATGCTGAAAAATATAAAATATATAGGAATTGTAAAAACCGGGTTGACTCGGCGGTTGAACCGGTTGGACCGTGACCTGATCACTACACTGAGTCAATTAAAATCCCAGATTTTAAAATATTGATTGCAGGATCATGTAATCACCCTTTGCTCCTTATGCTTGAAAATCCACAAATAATATTACAACAAAACACTTAAATTCTTAGGCACAATAAATTAAGCAACACTAGGTTCATATTGTAATTCGTAATCTTAGGAATGCCAAAATGTGGAGTATAATCCATATTTATATACGATATCCAAATGAATAAGGACGATGAAGATAACAGTTTTAGGAGGTTAGTAATTACATGAAAGTTGCAAAAATAATCAATAATAACAAAAAAAACACTTTCCATTAATGTATATACAATATGACAAACTTTTCAAGAAAGGTAACATGGACCACCAAGTTCCAAACTACATGGATTTTCAAGTATCGAACTCGAAAAGTTGGGGTACGGAGTACATAGAGCTTGAAATAAGATTTTCCATCCTTTTTTAGAAACTCATTTTCGAAATCTCTCTAGATCCGAGCTCTTCAAATTCATACATCAAAACTCTCCAAAATTTTAACCTTTCTTCTATTGTAAACCTTTTAAGGCTCCTTCTACTAGTTATTCTTTAAAACTAAGTTTTCGAACATAAAGAACATGTTTGAAACTCATAGGTTGAGTTATAAACATGATGGTCTTCATGTTCGAAAATCTAGTTTTATGCATTTATTGGTTGGATTTTTGTTATAGCAACTTTTTGTAGTGTAGAACTGGATATAAAATGTATATAGGTAGGTCATTTCCTATATGCAATTGTTTTTGAAAAAGTTTGAAATCCATGAAGATGTTCGAAAGTAATATTTTTCAAAACTATGTTAAACTAACTTTTTGGTGGATTTCAGCTTTACAAGTGGTTAATGATTAAAGAATATTGAAGTTAATAGCTTTTTGTTTGATAAACGTAATACAAATATAGCAAGTTACTTAAAGCTTCATCAATCAACTGTCTCATAATCATTGTCATCGTAGTTAACGTTTCTAGTGGTATATATACTCCGTCAAATCTCGTAGAAGATTGCTATGCATTTCAACATTATGTATTTCCATAATTCTTACGAAATATTGTGGACTACCAGGCACAAATTGTTCGTAAACATGTAGCACATCGTACAGATTATACATACAGATTGCTCGACCATTTTGTTCTATTATATTGTGTAATGTGATACAACATGTATAATGTTTGTCTATATCCTATGCGCGTGCTGGATGTTTTACTAAGTGCCATTTTTATTTAGATATCCAAAGCCCGTTCGACATACTTCCTTGCCGATTCTTGTGCTATCTTGGACAATTTTTCTTTTTCATATTATGGACGTTGGTACGCTTTGAAAAATATAGAGTATTCAAGATATATCCCATGAGCAAGGTAATATTCATGCTTGTATTCATTCCGATTCACTATAAACAGAAAGTTAGGTGCATTTCCAGATAAAATATCATTGAATATTGGCGACTCATTAATAATGTTTATGCCGTTGTTTGACCCAGTAACACCAAAGAACGCATGTCAAATCTACAGATCGTGTAATGCGACTGCTTCAAGTATCATTGTCGGTACTGTATGATCACCTCACATGAATTGACCTTGCCATGCAGTTGAGAAATTCTCCCAATCTCAGTCCGAGCATTGGGAAACCGTGTGATGCACTATGTGTCTCAAACAATTTTTCAACATCACTTTTCATAGGTTTGCGTAAATATATATTTCCGTAAAGCTCAATAACATTTTCAGCAAACAAATACATACATTCAAGTGCCATGCTCTCAAACATATTCAAATAATCATCGTTGCTTTAGCGATGATGCCTAATGTCATAAGCCAAAGAGTAGTTGTACACTTCTGATACGTAGTAAATCTCCGTCTACCGCTAGTATCTAACTTCAATTGAAAAAATTCGTAATTCTCTTCCAAATCGTTAGCTATACGTAGGAATAGTGATTTACTCAAACAGAACCATTTCTTGAATGCCTTCTCATCGTACAAGAAGTTATCGGCAAAGTAATCACATATAAGAAGATCGTGTACAGCTGCACGATCTATGTTTATAGACTTTCTAGCTTTTTGGATGGCACTGAAACTTTCTATTTGTTGATGGAAAAAATGGGATATCTTTGTCATGAACATATCAAAAAATATTTCATCATCTGATGAGGATGAAAAAGAAAAATACTCTATATTGTCTGAAATATTTATGTGAAATTTGGATGGGTGAAATGTTTAATTACGCAAGGGTTGAAGTTAGATGTATGGTATTTATATGGGTATATAATAATTAAAATATTTTTTTAAAAAGTTTGCCAACAGTTGAATGGTAACGAACTTCTAAAATAACGTTAGTTGGATGTTTCAATTCCACACGAGTTTTTTCATGATTTTTATACAAAGAATTTACAAATTTTGTTTTTCCAAAACCTATAAATGAAAACGTCTTTCTTAAAATGGCTAGAGTTTTATATTTTACCTGTAAACCAAAGTTAATCGGTTTGAAGTTTCACATGGGTCTATAAATTCAACGTCTTATTGAAAAAACAAATCTTAGATTTTGACCGTTAAAAACCTCAAATTATTATTATATTTTGGTTTTTACTTGCCGGCTCATCTTCTTCTTTCGTCTCTAAAACCTTTTTATCAACGATTTCAAATATGTTAATTTTGGTTTAGCGACAAAAATACACATCTAAAATAAATAGTTAGAAGTTTTTAATAGTCAATAATTCAATTGAGGGATTTGTTTCGATAAAATTTCCATAATAAATTGTATTTTTTCACATTACTTCAAATATATAATAGCGTAAGTTCTGTGTAATATACGTAGGTAACTTAAGGCCCTTTTTGTTTTTGCTCCACTACTCTTGGGCCGGATTATCTGAGATGCAACATTGAAAGTATTATAATTTCAATTTAAATTTGATTTTATCTTTTGAAATTGATAAAAATGTAACTTTTACATGTTACACTAGTTTTAATAGAACTAAAACCAACCAGACTATCAAATTATTAACACATCCATGAAGGTTTTGTGGATCTTTCTATACCCACATCACTAATTACATGTGGTTTCCATGATCCTACATTCTTTTAAAGGTCAAACTTTAAGAATATTGATATTGGGTTGATATTGGGTTTTTATCTTTATGCTCCACATAATACGTATAAAAGTTTCTACTATTCTCCTTCAGTATTTTTTGATTGATTAACTGAATATACTCTACATAATACTATATAAAGTTATTGAATATCAAGTTTTGACTTTGTTAAAAACCTACAATCACGTATAATGTTATTTTTTTTAAGCAATGTTATATCATCGTTAATGACACTCGACAATATTATGTAGCCTTTAGAGTCTGCAAGTGATCATACGTTTTTTTAACTTATTTCAAGTGTGCATTATAAGAAGATATAACACTATCTTATTTAAAACCTCAAACAAATCTATACAAGAACATATATGATTTAAACTCATACTTTTAAAGCCCCGACACTTGATAAGGTGATATAGTATAGTTTGCTTTAAAATTGATTGAAGTGATAAAGACATGTTGCAGTTGCATCCTGAAATCCTGTGGACCACAAGTTGCCTAACGATTTAAACCAGAAACTAATAAGAAAACGATATAAAGAAAATGAAGGTTCGAGAAGCTTAAACCAACAAAGTAAAGATATTAAATGTGGGTAGGTGTTGTTTTTTTGCTATTGATATTATAAGCTATTGAAGCGTTTGGAAAATATCGAATAAAGATTGTTTTGGATGATACATTAATCGTCCAAGTCATGGTTGTTAAGATCCCGATCTTGATCTTAAGATCTTACGATTCTAAGATCCTTCGACCGAAAAATGATCCCGATCAAAGTAGGATCTATCTGAAGTAAGATCTATACTAGGATCTTAGGATCCTAAGTAGGATCATAAGATCTTAATACGATCCGATCCCACATCTAGTTGTTGATGGTCATGATGAACTTGTTTATTTTTCTACTAAAGATGTTTTCTTCCTAATTTTTACGGTTTCTAACTAAAAGAATCATAGTACATGCTTAAGACGTTAACTTCGATTCTACCATCGATGTTTTAGTAGAGATTAAGTTATAACAGGTACTGCACAAAGTATGCCATTGAGAGTAAATTTAAAGACTACTTCAATGGTAGGATCTTAAGATCTCGATCCCGAACTTACGATCACGATCTTGCAAAACATAAAACGATATTGGGTAAGATCCGATCTTAACAACCTTGGTCCAACTAGTAATTTAATTATTTATGAATATAACATGCACACAAGTATTGATTGTGAAGGGTAAATATGCTTTATTTGGTTAGAATCATAGAATAATGTAACTAATGTTGGAAATTAACTACATATATATTTTCTAGCCGACTGTGAGAATTGTTCATCGCTACGTCCCTACAACGGTTTCCACATGTGTAGGATTAGCTTTATGAAATGATTCTTGATTTCTCAGCCCTCCAATCATATGTTTATCATTGTTAATTTGAGATGAATGATAAGAAATATTACCAACACTGTTTCATCTCCTGTCAAATTGTGCCATCTTGACCTTCGAGACCAGATTCTCAGTTTTAACTTCTGAAAGCTTCTTTTGAATTACCCCAGCATCCTGAACTTTAATGAATCTTATAAATGCAAAGTGTGAATCCCATTTGTCATCATTTCTTACAATCTACACATCCACGATATACCTTAAATGTTGAAAACTTCTCCAAAGGTCTGATTCCTTTGTTACTTTTGGTATTGGCACGTAATAGGTGGTTGCCATGCTCTTAATTTCTTTTTGATAGTATTTAGATACCCCTTTTCTCACTCCATAATCTCTTCTTCGCAAATGGTATCTTACTTCTGTACAGCCTTCGTTGTTATATCTATCTGTCCAGCCATTATCGATGTGTCTATCTCCTTTTCCGTCAATGTAGAAACCATAAGCTCTGGTGACCCCTCGCCTTCTTCCGTTGTCCCTTGCGACTTTTTGTCTTCCCATGCTCCCGAGGTGTTATGCCTCATTCCATCGTACCTTGTGACTTTCATGAAATATGTATACGCACTCTGCTTGAGAATCCAACAATAATTTGGCAAAGGATAATATTTTAACAAGACAGTCAAATTCCTAGGCATAAAAAGTTAAGCAAGTACCAGGTTCATATTGAGTTGTTTGTAATCTTAGGAATTTCAAAATGTGGAGTATGATCCGTATTTGTATTCCCAGTTAGGCTAATGTCCGTGTGTTGTGCAAAATAAAATTATGTACTCAAATTTTTGGAAAATAGATATTGAGATAAATATGTTATTGATAAAAATTATGAAATAATAATTCTACATTAAGTTAATATATAAAATTATAATTATTTTGAACATATTAGAGTCGTATTATTCAATAACCTCTACTTGAGGCTTAAGTTTGAATAAAACTAAATCTGATTCTCGTTTTATTGTTGTTTTGAACGTAATGAGTAATTTATTTATAAATTATTTATTTGATCTTTTTTTTATTTCAACCAAATGATGATTCTTTAAAATATCAACAATTATTTGAAAGGTAACGTAATATAATTTACAAGTTTATGTTTTTAGAACTACTTAATTGAATTTTTTTTCAATTATTATAAAATTTAGTTTTTGAAAACTTTTTAGTTAGTTCTATAATGGCGATGTAGGTTTTATTTCAAAATATTTGACATTGTAACTACTTTTAAAAAGTCCATTTTTAAATTTACTTGATATTTGATTTATATTTGCTATCTAACAATGAAAAAAACATCGTATATTCTTCCAACTTCAACTAAATTGGTTGTTGAAGGTTGATAAAAAAATCATTAATTTTAAAATACAGATTTTTGTACGTTAAAATTTAAATAGAAATCTTTCAATTGATGAATTCATATCATGATTTAAAAAGGCTTTAAAATTGGAGTAGTTAAAGAGACAAAAATGTTTATTATAACAAAACATTCATGAATTGTTATTTAAAGAACTCCTATATACTAAACTTTTAAAAAAGCACTAATTAGTTTAAATATAAAATAATAATATACCTATTGATGAACATATATTATGATGAGGTAGACATCTAAGAAAATAGTCTAATGTAGCTTTCAGGCTTACTGCTCTACTGGTTTCAAGCAAGACCTAGCCTCTCCAGCTTATTCATTAGGGCGAAGAGGACTAACTAGTTGTTAACATGAGATGCAGGCAAGGAAGTCACTAGAGAGGTGAAAAAGACATACATAATGTAAAGACATTCCTGGTAGTTCTTGACTGACTGCTATTAGTATGAATGATCTTTGTTAACTTATGATAAATGTTCAGACCGTCATATACCGGATCAACTAATTTTACAGATTACATATATAATAAAACTAAAAATGTATTTTTATTGTCAACACTTAAACAACTAAATACTAAGGTTTAACTAAAATAATATTGTCATAATATCTAACATTGTCATAATATTTACGATTACAAACTAATGATAATGTTTGTATTGATTTAATAAGCATACTAAAAGCATGTTTTTACGTACATTTACTTTTAAAAATTACATATACAATAAAATTAAAATCATGTTTCATCATCAATTTAAATAATTAAAAACTAATATTTATTTAAAATGAATTACTATGATTAATCTGATAATATCATTATAATATATAACTTTATCATAACATTTATAACTATAAACTAATGTTAACAATATTATTAAAAAGAATTTGAAAAGTCATAAAAGTTTTAAATAAATGTGATTGAAGGAAAAATACCTCTATTAATAATTATAATATATATATATATATATATATATATATATATATATATATATATATATATATATATATACACACACACACACACACACACACACATATATATATATATATATATATATATATATATATATATATATATATATATATATATATATATATATATATATGTAATTGTAAAATACACATACATATTAGCAAATTCCATTTTTAGAAGATAATTATAATATATGATTTACAAAGTATTTTGTAAAAACCATTTAGTTTGATCAAATTAAATTATTATTTATATTTTTATTAAAAAGTCAAGAACAAAACTTCATGATAGTCTTCATTAAATCTACACATAGTTTACGTGATTGTAAAATATGGTTATGATAAAGCAATTAGTAAGCATTATAAAAAGAAATTTGAAAAGTCATTGGAAATATAAAAGAAATGGAAGTTTCAAATCAATATGGTACTTAGCAATATGTCTCTATTATAATATACTAGGTGAATGTTCGCGTTGCACAGAATAAAATTATGTATTTAAAATTTTGGAAAATACATGTTGACAATAAATATGTTATTGATATTAATTATAAAATAATAATTCATACATTAAGTTGATATATAAAAGTATATGTATTTTGAATGTATTAGAATCATATTATTCAATAACCTCTACTAGCGGCTTGTGTTTGAATAAAACTAAATATGGTTCTCGATTTTTGTTGTTTTTAACTACAATTAATTAATTTAGAAATTACTTATTTGATCATTTTTCTTTTTCGATCATATGATGATTATTTGAAATATCACAATTATTTGAAAGGTAATGTAATGTAATATACAATTTTATGTTTTTAGACGATTTAATTGGAATTTTCTTAATTATTATAAAGTTTAGTTTTTGAAAACCTTTTAGTTAATTTGATATGACGATTTAGGTTTTATATTTAAAACATTTGATGTATTTAACTATTTTAAAAAAAAAATTCTATTTTTAGTTTATTTTATATTTGATTCATATATGGTATTTAACATCATACTTAAATTAACAAATTAATTATATTTGATTGATAAGTTAAAAAGTCTACCATTAGTATGATAATATTTAAATGTAATAACATATTTAAGTTGACAAATTGAATGTATTGTGTTGGAAGTTCAAAAGTTAAGGGTTTCAAATCAATATGGTGGATGAAAAATTGATTCTTTTATTTTATATATATATATATATATATATATATATATATATATATATATATATATATATATGTGTGTGTGTGTGTGTGTGTGTGTGTGTTAAAATCCTACACGTTGTGCAAGTTAAAATTATATATCTAGAAATTTGTCACTGACATTAACTATGAAATAATAATTCTCACACTAAGTTGATATATAAAATTGTAACTATTTTGAAAAATATGATAAACTAATATGCATGATTTAATAATTAGAATTCATTGTTATTTTTCTGTGATTCCTTTACATTACATCGATATTGGATACTTTCTCATGTTTTCATGTTATCACAATGTGTGTCTGTCTATATATATATATATATATATATATATATATATATATATATATATATATATATATATATATATATATATATATATATATATATATATATATATATATATATATATTCATCAATATATATATATATATATATATATATATATATATATATATATATTCATCAATATATGTGTATATATATATATATATATATATATATATATATATATATATATATATATATATATGTGTAGGTATATATATATATATATATATATATATATATATATATATATATATATATATATATATATATATAATATTCATCAATAACAGAATCATACTCTACTAATTATAATAGTTACATACCCGACGACAGAACCCAATGAAACAATCATATAGGATATTAAAAAACTAAGAACATACACTTTTAAAATATTGTAACAAATAAATTGAAATCAAATCATATTTTTCTCTTGGCTCTAAATGTACAATAGTAAACATTTATTGAAATCTAAAATAAGTAGAAGTGAAAAATCGTAAATATAAACTGAAACAAAGAAAATAACCAAAATATCTTCAAGACTTTCAAAACCTTGATTATCATACCCGCCTTTAGGTCACCACAATATATTTAACCATTCAGCTCTTTCTTTTAGAGATTAAATGATTGTAAATCTCTTGCACATTAATTTTCATCTTCATACACTTTAGATAACAATCACAGAAAGAGAAGAGAAGTAAATGAATGTAACCAAGCATTAATATAATGTTCGTATATAGGGAAAATATTCCATTTAACTAAACAATTAATTAGAAGAAGCTGAAAAGATTGGAGTTTCAAATGAATATGATGCAAAATAGATGGTTTAGCTTGAACCATATTGATTTGGATGACCTCTATTATAAGAGTTATAAAAATAAAGATATAGATATCAATGAAATGAATAAGGATGCCGAAAATGGCGGTTGTTGAAAGCTAGTCGCAGTTAGATCTTCTAAAAGAATTGAAGGATTATACGAAACATAAAGACTAGAAGCTCATGTAAAGGCAATAAAAACTATCGAAAGATCAAAACATACCGCAGATTATTGAACCGCGTCATTCATCATGTATCCTTGATCAAACTTGTATTATGCAAGTATGTATTACACAGCAACTAACCTGTATTGGATCAGAGTTCGATCCTTATTCGTAAAGATTCCATTTATATCAAATTTATCCAAAATAGAGTTCGATCCTCACTCGTAAAGATTTCATTTATATCAAATTTATCCAAAATAAATCATCAACAACAATACGAGTCAAACATGACATTAATCAACTAGTAGTTAATTAGAAAGAATATCCACAAAACCAAAATTCCTGCAAGCCAAGTTTTCACTTAGAAGTTAGAACCACTAGATTACATGTTAATATTGAATAACACCATAATTCGATATTAGTATAATATTTATGATTTTTTAAACGAATACTATATTGTTAATTTCCTTATGAATCAAAAACCGGCGAGAGAAAACTAATATTATATTTGTAGGTTATTTGTGAAACTAATGAATTTATTTATTTTCATTTAAATTAACTATTCCTATCCATTGAATATTTTGTATTATTTGTATTCAACAACAGTTCAACGATACGTGGCACCACAAGTTAACTAGTGAACAAGGGTACATATCTGTGATCTGTCTCCTTCAGTCTATCTTGTTGTAGATGGGACCAAACCAAACATCTGAAGCATCTCTTTTATTTAATTTAGCAATTTTTTTAACGGCGCCGAAAGAATAACATAAACCAATAATATGCTAGTTACCCGATAGAAAAGGGACCTGAATTTTACCCTTCATTAAAAAGAGAGATGACAGGGAATCAAAAATCATTTATGAACGATTAAAGAATAAATTTGATATAAAATAAGTTTATTATTATTATTATTATTATTATTATTAATTTTTTTTTTTGGCTATTTATTGCAATTGGGATTTAATAAAAAAGTAACTATGATCTTCAAAATTGTAAAAGAGATAACGGCAGAATTATCATAAAGGAAATTTATTCTATATGATAATCTAGAATGGCTTGAATTGATCTGATCACATCAAGATCAAACGCAAGATTTAAATCATATGATTTTATATATCTTATAGAACACGAAACCTAATTTGACAAATTCATATAAATTGAGCCTATAGATGTTAGAGATTTCTTGTTTTGCCCACCGCATAACCTTGAATTAGAGAATATTTCTACCTCTAAGGTCGAGAAGAAATAATAATATTTTAGCTGCAACAATGGTTTTCAATCCATCACTAAAGCGTATTCATCTTTGGAGACATATCCCCCTTTTTGTTTCTACTGCTTTTCGGTGGATATATTAATATGTGATGAGGGGTAAAATTGGAAATGCATAATAATTTCAATGGAAAAATTAAAAGTTGTCGTGGAAGAATCAGTTCCCGATAGAAAAACATACATATAAATCATATGAAGCTAAAGAAGGTAAAACGATTAGGGTAAGACAAACTATATTGATTTTAAAATGGCGTTTACAGTTATATTCAGTTTTTATAGAATATGAAGATGAACATGGAATGATATGAAGATTATTTTTTTTATTTTTATTGTTTTTATTATTTTTTAACTACAGTGGATATACAAATTTAGCACCGGTAGCGTACCAAATATAGTTGTTACTAATTTGTTTGAATATCAATAAGTTTGATAAAAACAAGATATTTGTCTTCTAATTATGCAATTTGTCTCGAAGTAACTCCCTAACCTTATTTAAAATCTAATATATATACACACACACAGACACACACACACACATTTGGTCCAACACTGACCCACCAAGCTACAACTTGCAACTTAATGCATTAGCAACAACATAAGTCATACTAATACTTCATCTTAAAAGTACTTCAGGAGCAATAATGACCTTTGTTGTCTCCTGGTCAGTTACTCCTATACAAAAGAATATTTCAATCTTTCATGACTAGTAAGTATCTGAATCTTCACTCCATAAGATCGTCTATTCAATTTATCAATACGACAACTCTATCGCCAACTCTAACACATGCACTAATCAGGTCTGTGTGTTTGAATTAATCACCTTGACACGAAGGCAACTAGTCGACCTTTTGCCAATAGAACACACCCTAGATCTACTCGTGGGATAACATTGTAGGCAACAAATTCATATTTGCCTTGCAATAAAGTTGACCACAGAGCTTCACTTCAGACTCGTGACTATGCAAGAATGTCATTATTACCCATAATGACAGTTTTGTCTCAAAGTAGACAACACATTTTATTTACTAACACCATGGCAGTTACAAGGGTGTTTGTTAATCCGTACAAGATTACAAGGTTATAGTGATTATACGGGTATGAGGGTAGTCTTGAACATGCTAGACTCCTTTATCATCACTACATCTAGCATCATGCATCCTGATAATTAAATTCTTGTCACAAAGAATTTAAAAATGAAGGTGTCTGAAACCACATCTGGTCTCTTTTGTACCTCCCTAATCGTCAACTGATTTTGCACGACATAATACTTATAAGTCTGATTATTCTCCTCATATTTAAAAGCTCTCACCTTGTTTTTCACGATTTTTCGGTTGCCTCCATCACTATCAATGAGTGATGAATCCGAACAATGAGACAACTCTCACATTTGAGACTTTCAACCTCACGAATGATTTGGGAATATTGTACCTTAATTAACAATCGAGGAGTACATGTCTAGGTTTGTCATTGTGTAAGGCCGGACCTTCACCCTCAATGGTCTTTCAATGGAAATCTCAATTCCTATCAACCAAGTTCGGACTTTGTCATGGATACATGGGTGTCACAAACCACATCCTCGCAACGGATGTATGTCGTTGGCATGAGCTTTGTCAAGATAATCAATTATCATTAAAGAAATTAAATTCCAGATTGACACAACACACCATTACAACGGATCATTAGACATCTCTCTCTCGTTTTGGTAATTACTTGGTGCTTTGTTATGATCACTTTCTCAATAAATTTAGTAGTGTATCACACCAAATTTTTCCCCTGTTCTAAGGTATACACTCTGACTCCAGTTGTCTCGTCGCTACAATCAGACAATACTAGTCCATGGACTGTTCTCAGAACCGTTCTCAAGCTAACATACACACTAAGTTATCACCAAGGGTGTCACTAATAGTCTCCCATCAAAGACCGGTCTTTACTCTAATTCTGTTTATCTAGATCATTTTCCCCATATGATTCAGCCATGTCATGGTTGCCACCGCTTCAGTAATCCCCGGTACCTCAATGAGTTAGCATTCAAGGAAGACTTTACAGATAAAGCCATTCCTCTTTTGCAACACAACAAATTTTCTAGGATTTTCTCCACTCTTCCGTTACCATCATGTAATCACCTGTGCCTTCTACTATCTGGAAAGTAGGAGGTCAGCGATGTATGATTTCGCAACCATATCTATTTATGGTTTATAAAGAGTAGGATACATCTCTTGTATGCCTTTTGACACTTACTTCATAGTTGTCACTCGAAACTTTAACAATTAACCAGATAGTCTCTCACGGTTCGGTCAATCTGCCAGACCTTGAAACCTGGTTCAACCTACCATCGAGTCCTTTATATCCCGATCATATAAGTTATTCATCTAGGGATATGAACAATTGAATCATGTTCACATAATTCACTAATCCAGCTGCATTGTTTTGATTTAAAAGTTAGTATAAATCTTTACAAACTCGGATACTAGCACCTTTTAACTATGCCTTTGCAAGGCATGTACTAGTATTTATTGAAATAGCATCCAAAGTCGTAACTAATTGATAAGGACTTTCCATTAATAGAAGGGTCCTTTTGGGTTGCCCTCAGTAGTCCAAATGGTATTATAATTAATTAAGAGAGAGAGAGAGAGATAAATAATTTATTAATTGTTCGATAGTTGGACAAAGGGATAGACCGGAACCCTAGGATATGAGACAAATTTTAAGAAGGGATAATCCTTCTAAAACTTCGTCTAAGGCTAAGGATAGGGACGAGGATTTGAATTTAAGATAAGTTGGATTATTTAATTAATTATCATTATCTAGTTTGAATTCAAATCAACTTTATCTCTAAAGTATCATTCAACTATAAATACTTCTTCCCGAGCTCTCATAATTTGCTTCGTACTCCAGAGTACTCTTAGACTTGGAGTTTTATCTTCTTTCTCAACAAAATCTATAATCACTCTCTAGGGTTTTACAACGAGTTTTCTTGATTGATTAATTAATATGATAATTTAGACTTATTGGGTGTGAACCATTAGAGGTATTCTCTTTTCGATACTACCTTCCTTGGCTCTTGTGGAATTTTCTTCATCAAAGGTCTTGAAGAAAATTGGTTTTGCTCAAGCTGGTTTTCTTGATCCCTTTTATAGTTTTTAAATTAGGTAGGATCCTTGTAGGTTTTACTAAAAGTTGCTTGCCTTAGATTAATTTTGTGTGTTTTTCTGCCATGATAATTGAATCCAGGGTATATAAAACTTATCAGTATTCTCTTTCTCATTCATCGTCACGGAGTAACTCCTATGGTTTTCCCTCTAGAGGGACGTTACTCTACATTTAAATTAGGAGAAGAAACGAGTTATTCAAATATTATTGGGCATCATGCTTTCATATTCCTTATCCATTTGAGTCACACAATTATCATCTATAAAAATTAACTCCATTCTTTACATAAGCTTAACAATGATTGGTAATGAATAATATTTTTGTACTTAAGGAATCAATTAAATCTTGGTGATACCCCAAGTTCCATACTAAGGTGGAAAGAACTTGATCAATGTCCCTTAGCGTCATAATACATTTGGACATCTACCTCGAGAAGGGGATGCACCACCCTAGGAGATTACTCTAAAGCATTTTAAGGCTAGATGCCGAAACATTTCTTTTTTCCATTTAGAAGTATTCAACTTATGGCCATTTTATAAAATTTATAAACATATTATAAGTGCTAAAACTTGTAAATTAATTCACATTGGAAACATTTTAACGATTTTATTAACATTTTCCAATGTATCCCAAAGTAGGAAAAATCCACATGTACTCACTACAGTTTTCCCTCTTTCTTCCCTAGAACCTTTTGCTCCTTTAATACCTATGAAGTTCAATAACATTCATTCACATTAACATCTTGCTATGACTATCAATGCATAAGGATTTCTTAGTCCTAGACATTAACAATTCCTCCTAAATTATCATAGTTCCAAATTCTACAATTTCGGAATCAAATGACAAGCATATCATAGATTACCATAAAACAACATGTATCATCATCGTCCATCTATTTACATGTTGTATTCATTGTATCACACATCAAATATTTGAACCAAACTCAAACTCTTGATTTCTCATCAACAATCATCATATTTGCTAGTAAAGAGATTTAACAACATCAATAAGCAATTATATAATCATAAAACCATCATATCAAGCTAAAATTAAAATTTAGGGTTTATATTGTTGGATTAGGTGTCTAAGCCATGACTTTACAACTATATTTATCTTGTTAATTGAAGCAAAGTCCATTTGGGTTGCCCTCATAGCTGGAGGTCAGGATAGAGTTCAGTAGAGTTAAAGGTTGATTTATTAATTGTGTAATAAATCAATAGAATTAATTAAATGGTTTATTAATATATTTAAGTATTAATATATTAATTAGAAACTATAATAATTAATTGAGATTTAATCTAAAATTAATTGGATTTAATTTAGTGATTAAATTAATTAATTAAAAGTGTGAGGCCTAGTTTGTATTTATTCAATAGTTGAATAACTGGCAAAGAGAAGTCCAGGGGCCAAAAGTTGCGCCACCCTTGGAGGCTTCTCTAGGGTTGGCGAAAACCCTAATTAGGGTTTAGGGATCTGGTCCAAGTGGTCAGCAGGCTTGCCCACTTGGAGGCTCCTTAGGGTTTCAGGTGTAACCCTAGGAGGCTATAAAAGGAACCCTCTGGCTCCCCATTATTCATGCCAACTTCAACCAAGATTACTCTGCTGGACTGTCTTCTCCATTGCTGTGGGTATGACTTGCATCTGAGGCAGGATACTTTTGCTACTAGCTTCAAGAACAAGATTCAAAGGTTGGTTCTTCTGATTTAAACTTTAGAAATTATTGTTGGCCTTTAGGTTCTACTCTATTATCTTCATAGAAGAAAACATAGATCTTTCTAGGGTTGCATGTGAACCATAGGTATTTTTGTGTTCATTGTTTGCTAGAAAACCCTTCAGTGATATCAGAGCATAGGCTGTTTTCTTATGAATTGATATAAACTACTTAGATGATTTTTTGCTTGAGTGTTTTTGTGAAAAACCCTCTTGGAATGGCCTTAATTTCGTGGCCTAGGCTAGGGTTTCCTAACCCTAGCCGCCACCCCTTTATTTCCCCTTGATTTGCTTGATTTACTTGCCTTTTATAAGTAGGTTGTTATTTTTGGTAACTGTATCTAATAAATAACTGGAACCCTTATTTGTTGGCTTGTAATTTTCGAAATTAGTGGGGCTTTAAATAGATAAAATTAATTTGATTAATTTATAATATCTATCTTAGATTTAATTAGTTTAATTAATTGTTAATTAAAAGATCAATTAAATCAGCTTAAAGAATTAATTTAAATTTTCAAAAATTCCTTATAAATTTGCGAAAATTCTTAGAAAATTAATTCTAAAATATTTTAATGAGATTAAAATATATCTTATATATTTATGATTAAAAGTTAATTATTTATATATAAGAAAATTGGTTAGTCTTACCGCAAGTAGGCCTCATTCACAAAACTGTCCTCTAAAGAGGGTATAAGGCGACTGACTATAAAATGTTAGTCTAATAGGTATCTACTCTTACCCACCGCTCTCCTGGTCAGTCGAGTGTCGTTAGCCGAACGGGTTTGATAGAACCGCTAAGCCTCTTAAAAGTATAATGCTATAATTGAAAGTACTAGAACCTTAATAAAAAACCCAATCTAGTTACTTTAGGATAAAAATGTGAATTGGTGCTAATCCATGGAATTGCACATTGCACTTTGTGGAACGTTGGTGGAGCGTGTGTGGTTTACCGGCACACCAACTGGGGTCCACAAAGGCTTGCAATGGGTTTCTCGATTTTGTCATTATTAACGGAGCGTGTGTGGTTAACCGGCACGTTAATTAGAGATGACAATTGACTTCGAGAGTACCAAGCTAATTTGCATGGTTATTCACACCCGATTTGTGATCCTCGGCATCCCAGTCACAAACAGTGGGGCACATCCGAGACTAAACATGCCATTGAATAGTTCAATGTGTCTCAACAGATCTAGGAATTTCATAAAATGAAATTGATAAGTGTATTATCTACCTTAATGACCATTATGTTGTGATTACGGCATCCCTCTTCACACCATAGTTGGGGCATTTTGGGTCCTAGCCTTAATAAATAATATATTGGGTAATTATTTAAAAGGATAAATTAAACTAATAAAATTCTGGTTATTGTAGATGTCTGAATCAAGTGTCTATTCTCCTCCCTCTCCTCCTTCACCCACTTCTGAAAGCATCAGAAAGCACCTGCCTAATATGGTAAGGCTGACTGGCCTGAATTATATGGTATGGCCTCATAAATAGAGAATAGTTCTTTGTTTTGCTGGCAAGCCATATCTGACTGAGTGTCCGCTCCCTAAAGCATGACATCACACAGTAGCTTGTGATGAGCATGACTCCTTGATTGTCAAGTCAAGGAAAGTTCGTTACCTAATACTATTGATCATTGACCCCGATTTCCGCAGGAATTTAGAATTCCTAGGGTCAGATAAGTTAACACAGCTAGTTGTGGAAAAGTTCCATGAACTGGTTGAGAAAGGACGAGCTAAGATCTTCAAAGAGTTTGAAGTGTGCAGGAAGTAGCACCAGTTCACATGTTCTCAAGACTGAGAGACACACAGGTGAACTGTATAAATTTGGTTCCCTTTTCTTGATTGGGGGTTAAAGCATTAGCTCGACTCGCTGATCCGTTCATCCTGTTGTACAGGAAGGGAAACCAGATAAGACAATCATGGATATGCATTCAATGTTGACTCTGTATGAGTCGTTCATGGAGAAGCATAGTTCCATTGATTCAGCTGCTTCAGGATTGAGTCCAGTAAAAGGACACATCAAGAAATGATCCAGATCGTCTGGACCGGTTCCTCGATGTTTCATACTGGGAATCCACAGGGTGGGACACAGTCACGGAAAGATTGGAAAATGCTCCGAAGCCGAACAGTTTGGCAACTCAGGAATATCTTAAAACTCAGAACACCTGATCCTTAGTTCCTTGATACATGATGTGTTTCTCACATTTGCTCTGTATGCATGGACTCTGTAGGATGTAGGATGTTGTTGCATAGGAGCATATTCAGATTGGATCTGAAGCTCATGCAGTTTTAGAGTTTAGTTAGATGTTGAAATCATGTTATTAGCTTATCGGATGCGTATGCCATTGTCTATCATTTAATACATTGTTCAAGGATTTTGTTTTAATAAAATTGTCAATTTTCTTTTAACACATGTTGTTTGAAATATCCTTGAAATGTTGTATGATTGTGTTGAATGCATGATTAGTAATAACTTGAATATTGATACATCCAAAGTGTTTAGATTTAGGAATTGTGTCCTTTTATGATTGTTAAGATAAATGTCATAAGAATCAATTCAACCAAAAGTTCAGTTGGACAGGACTTTGGAATCATTTGACTTAGAGTCACTTGATAAGTTGAGTTCTTAATGTGCTAAGAAATGAATCAACCAAAGATCCAGTTGGACAGGTCTTTGGAATCATTTGGCTTAGAGTCAAATGATGATTAAGTTCTTTATAAAGCACATGTGGCAAGAAATGAATCACCCAAAGATCCAAAGGATAGGACTTTGGAATCAGTTCACTTGGAGTCAACTGAAGATTGCAAGTCTTAAACAAAATTAACAAAGTCATAATTTTACATAGAGATGTAAAAGACATTGAGATTAGGAGCAACGGACACATCAGTTATTGTGTATTGCTCGAATCTCCGAATAGAACACAATTGTTTGTACTTCACAATATTTGTCAGTCGGTATGACGAATATGTCCTCGCTTATCAGAATAAGCGATTGGATTGAATCTTTGATTAGTTCAAGGACTTCAAAGGAAGTACGAGATCTACAGAACCTGAGTAACAGCATAAACTGGGGAAAATGTTTCACAATTTATTCTCTTCCAAGAACATTAATAGTTATAATGTGTCTTAGGGAAGATGATGGAGCGTTGGTCGAAAGATTTCGATCCTCAATGTATGAGATGCATTGCCAATTAGTTTCCCGTAAATTAAATACTAAACCAGTCAGACTATATTCCAACCACATCTTCGACTAAGTAGGTTTTGCAGACACTGTCTGAAATGTAAAGCTGGGATTGTCCCACTTGTACATTAAAGGTCCAGGGTCTTGTAGTGTTCGTCCGAACATCATGACTAGCCTGAACCTAATCAGAAATGTCGTTTCACTGGCTATCCCGATGTACCTGTAAAAGAAGAGCTCTTTTAGAAAGAACTCATATTCTAAGGAGACTGTGGGAGTTTGGGACAGTCCTGAATGAGTTCAGGATTAGCCAAGTGAAATAACCTTTAGTCATCGCTAGGCTTAGAGCAGAAATCAGATTTCTGTTTTAATACTGACATAACCTTCTCTTGACCAGTAGTACTGATCACCGTCATAAGTAGTTATGATCGGGGTGACATACCGAATAGTGGTAAAACACTATAGTTGGTACGGATTTTCAATCCGACTACTTGGAAGCATTGGTGAGCCCGGTTGCTGCCAATTAAGAGAACTTTAGGACGAGATACAGTCCATGTGACAGTTTGATTGATTTTACAACTGGTCTTATAACCAGTGGGAGTAATCATCAAAAGAAACCAACATGGACAGAAACGTACCTTCAGAATATCTGGTTGAGTGAGACGATACTCAGAGTCAAGTAATTGACTTCGAGAGAAGCACTCTCAATAGAAGATGAAATCCGAAAGGATACTGCATATTGTAAGTCGTTAGTGGAGCGCGTGTGGATCACCGGCACACTAATGAGGACTCACAAAGAATATGCCAGTATAAAGGTACATAGGCCCGGGATATCCCCGCGGGCATCTCGTAAGAAAGGATATTCAGATTCTCGAAATATGCCAAAGGATTGGGTTTTGAGAATGGGCTGAAAGATTTCCATTAAGATGTCAGAAAGGTTTGGATTCTCAAAATGTGCCATAAGCTCTGGATTTTGTGAATAGTCCATAACCGTGTCAAAGCCAGTGGGAGTATTGCTGTTATCTATCTCAATATGTGTGTTACACACTGTTTCTAGGAAATGTCTATTTTCATTACAAAGTGTAATGACTCGGTGTTAAGAGACGGATCACTATGAAAGACTTAATAAAGATACGGCATGCTCGGGTGGTTATAAACGTCTATGAGATAGATCGAAACTCTGCCAAAATGATCTTGATGAGACTCAAGATGCATTGCCTAGGAAATAGTTTTCTATCATTGCAAAGTGTGATGATTTAGCATGAGAGGTATGAAAGATGCAACATACTCACATAATCCATAGACATCTATCAGATGGATGTTGTCATCGGTATAGACCTGGCCATAATAAGCATGATCTTGATAAGATTCAAGATGCATGAGGAAAAGTCTCCGAAAGGATATAGTTATTAAAGGTCGTGACACAAGGATTATGAGTAATCCTAAGATTCCAAAAGGGTTTGGAATAGGACTGGATCGAATCCAACAATGTTCTTGGATCGATCAGAAGTGTCATGAACATGTCTTGATGAGTTAATGCTTAGAGCATACTGAGTCAGATTCAGGATATGACCTGGCTGGGAATACTTAATGGATTTTGTACATACATGAGAAATCATTGAAAAATGATTAGGGGTGAATGTTGAAAAAAATTTGAAAAGAGTTTTTCAAATAAGGACTTAATGGTTAAAGAATTTCGTTGGCATTCCGATGGAGCGCGTGTGGCTCACCGGCACATCGTAACACCTCGAAATAGTCTTAGGGTGCATTCGTGTAGACTAAAGATCCCGAGAACCATGGAAAGTCACAATACATAGAACGGAGTTGTTAGTGAGAATGTCAGTATGACCAAAATTGAAATATCATCGGAAGGATATCCGATCGTATAAAGTGTATAAATGTATAACATTTGAATACATAGAAAGAATGAAAGGTCAAGTAGACATAGATACATAATACGAATTAAATAGTTTAAAATCTAGAAACCGATAATAGTTTATGTAAAATCCGACTTGGTGATTACCTCGTGGAGACTTGGTAATTAGGCAATAGTAGCCACCAGTCAGATTTTAAGTTTCAATTTTGCATGTTTCACTTCCCGAATAATTTGATTATTCAAAAGTCCACAGTCGCTCATACTTTTCGGGAGTAAGTATGAACAAAGACTGTCGTGAATTGGCTTGTAGATTGTCTAAGGAGTTAGACATTGCAGTAAGACTGCTATAACGTTCATGAGTACTTAGAAATAGAGATTTGAGTATTGGATAAACCCGCGCTCAATAGATTGCTTCATGGATTACATCACGAGCAATGTTGAGACGATAATATCGTATGATCTTGAAGTGGAGACATATGAGTTGAAATTTACGAGTCGGTTGTGCATTGATAATGCGAAACGCATCGGTAACTCGATGTTATAAAACGCATTGTTGTGTACGATTTGATAAGTAAAAGACACAACCATATGAGTCAAAGCTTATTCGTTCCTTGACCCTGATGGGAAACAGATATCAGTAGGCCGCTCGATGATTTTGAAGTTGACTAAAGTGCTGGCCAGCCGGGACTAAATTGATGTGTTCAATTAGAAGTCTGAAAGTCATAAGTAGAATCGGAAATCGGGAAACAGAGTATCGGACAGAGTTTGATCTCAATCCATGTCTCGTGTCTGGAAATATCTTGTTGGACGAAGGATCATATGATCACTTATCTTTGGACGGAACTGACTAGGTCAGAGTTCGGCAGCAGTTTCTAGGAAGCTGCAGGTTGTTTATTAATCAGAAGATAAATTAAAGTCATAGACTTATCCAAGTGGGAGACTGTTGGATTAGGTGTCTAAGCCATGACTTTACAACTATATTTATCTTGTTAATTGAAGCAAAGTCCATTTGGGTTGCCTTCATAGCTGGAGGTCAGGATAGAGTTCAGTAGAGTTAAAGGTTGATTTATTAATTGTGTAATAAATCAATAGAATTAATTAAATGGTTTATTAATATATTTAAGTATTAATATATTAATTAGAAACTATAATAATTAATTGAGATTTAATCTAGAATTAATTGGATTTAATTTAGTGATTAAATTAATTAATTAAAAGTGTGAGGACTAGTTTGTATTTATTCAATAGTTGAATAACTGGCAAAGAGAAGTCCAGGGGGCCAAAAGTGGCGCCACCCTTGGAGGCTTCTCTAGGGTTGGCGAAAACCCTAATTAGGGTTTAGGGATCTGGTCCAAGTGGTCAACAGGCTTGCCCACTTGGAGGCTCCTTAGGGTTTCAGGTGTAACCCTAGGAGGCTATAAAAGGAACCCTCTGGCTCCCCATTATTCACGCCAACTTCAACCAAGATTACTCTGCTGGACTGTCTTCTCCATTGCTGTGGGTATGACTTGCATCTGAGGCAGGATACTTTTGCTGCTAGCTTCAAGAATAAGATTCAAAGGTTGGTTCTTCTGATTTAAACTTTAGAAATTATTGTTGGCCTTTAGGTTCTACTCTATTATCTTCATAGAAGAAAACATAGATCTTTCTAGGGTTGCATGTGAACCATAGGTATTTTTGTGTTCATTGTTTGCTAGAAAATCCTTCATATATAACTTTCACATATGATTATAATTCAAACCAAGGCTAGGAATTGAGAGATTGCTTAAAGATAGCAAGCTTTCCTTTGATTGCCTCAGATAAAACTTAGATCCTTCATCAAATCACCACACACACTCTTTACACCAAGATCACACACACACACACACACACTTAACCTTTGAGAGAGTTTGCGGAGAGTTGAAATGATTTTAGGGGTGGAAATGCACTGATATATATTTATTTCGTTGGGTGAAGCGATGACCCAATGGGTCAAACCCATTTAAGTTGACTTGGAAAATTGAAAACTAGACATTTGTCATTGTCGCGTTGTGAATGGTAGTCCATTGCGTCATGATGGTTTAGGTCGATGGATTTAACATCAATTCCCTATTCATGCATTATGAGGCGATGGTAGTTGGTCGTGCCGTGATCCTTCAGAGATAGGAACAACTATAGAAACATACTTTTCTTAACTTATACGTGGTATACCATTCTACTTTGGTTCGCATCACAAACCCTATGTTGTCGCATCACGATGATTAATGCAAGAATTTTCCTAAATTCCCTGTTAAGCCATCATTTATCCAATTTTCTAACTTTTGACTCTTTGGCCTAAATTTCAGTTTAAATTCTCAGAAATATATATAACAACGTATGATAACTTACCAAAACCTCATAATATCTTAACAAGGTCAAATTCAATAAAAATGACTAAATTTCCTTTATTATGAAAATACTTAATTGTCATACATATTGAAATCAAATTTCAAATAGTTTTGGTTTAAAGTTATACTAAAATTTTAGATTATCACAATAATAATAAAAGAATAAATAGCAAAAGCAATAACAATGTACAACTTTCAATCAATTCCAAACCTATGGGTCCAATTCAAACACAATAAGTCAACAAATAAATCAATCCATATAGTGTTTAGAGCATGCCTTGGTTAGATGACAAACTATCGAAACATATAATCCTCAATAATTGATCCACATAGAGCAGAAAATAGGAGCTACTAGACTTCCAATTGATTAAAAGCTTCT